>VDFB02344993.1:134836-163863 GCA_007258455.2 Sequoia sempervirens | reverse complement strand
GCTGGGCTCTATTTGACTGCGTTTTTTTTTTTCACTCGGGCTGCATTTTGCTTGTGCTTGGGACGCCTCGAGGAGCTGGGAGCTGCATTTACTTAGTTCCATTTCCTACCACTCCCAGGTTTGAGATTAAATTTAAATAATTTTTTTGCTACATATTATCTTATCATTTTTTAATTTAATAATAATTTTCTTTTATTTTTGTTTTTTGTTTTTCAATGTTCAATGGTTCATTGATTAAATGATTTGGTATCATCTTTACAAACTTTCAGATTTTCAACCAGCATACAAACTTCATATTTTAAAAAATAAAGAAAAAAAGCCATACAAATTTCAAAATGAGCAGCAACAACAGTGGCAGTGACAGTCATGAGGGTGAGGGTAGTGACAGTGAAAATGAAGTTCAAAGAATGTCAATAGACCCTTCTTCTACCTTTGAAAATCCAACCCATGCTTCTTCAGACCATTTTGCATGCCCTATACCCACTCTTCAAAGGTTTGCAAAAGGCCCTTTCAACCGCAACAAACCATTGCGTCAGTTTGCCACAGATGTGATTGTCAACAAGAAAAAAAATTCAGGGGGCAGCAGGAAATGGCTTTGTCATGTTTGTAAATCTAATTACCATGGGAGCTATACTAGGATTAGAGGCCATCTAGTGGGTGACTGTGGAAAGGGTGTTAGAGTTTGTACAACAATAACATTGGAGCAGCAACTTCAATTTGCAAAGTTGGCTGGATGTAGTGATGACCAAATCATTACCATTCAAAATAGAAAACGACCATTAGCTGATTTGCAAGGCTCTTCCAATGTATCAGTTTCAGAGACTTGTGATAGAGGGAAGAAAGCAAGTGAGAAAACTTCAATCATGGGGTTGATGAATACACAAAAACGTGAGCAAGCTGATGATGCAGTGGCCAAATTCTTTTATGCACATGCTCTTCCATTTCATTTGGCAAGGTCACCTTATTTCAAAACTATGGTGAAAGAAATATTGTCAGTTGGATCCTCTTATGCCCCCCCTGGAGAACATAGATTGCGTACCTCCCTCCTTGACAAACAATATTCAAAAGCTACCTTGTTGATGGAGGAGATGAGGCAGACATGGCTTAGGACTGGTTGTTCCATTGTCATGGATGGGTGGACTGATATTCGACATAGGCCACTCATTAATGTTATTGTTACATGCCCTGCTGGTTCATACTTTCTTCGAGCTGTTGATTGTTCTGGGAAGCGTAAGGATGCTGATTTTCAGTTTGGCATTTTGAGGGAGGCTGTAGAGGAGGTTGGGCCTTCTAATGTTGTGCAGGTTGTGACAGATTCAGCTCGTGTTTGTAAGCTAACTGGTTTGATGATTGAGAATGCTTACAAACATATTTTTTGGACTCCATGCTGTGTACATGCTTTGAATAATGCTTTGAAAGACATTGGAAAAATAGATTGGGTGAGGGCAGCAGTTGCAGAGGCTAGAGGCATACAAATGTTTGTATGCAACCATCACACTTCACACGCACTTTTCCGGTCTTATTCAAAGAAAGAATTCCTCAAACCAGTTGAGACTAGATATGCTAGCTACTATATTTTGCTGGAGAGGATGTTGGAGGTCCAAGATGCTCTACAAGCCATGGTTGTTTGTGCAGATTGGAAAAGGTGGAATCCGTCGAAGACAAATGAAGGCAAGGAAGTGAGAGATAGAGTACTTAGTGAAACTTGGTGGGCCACTATCAAGTAAGAAATTCAAAAATTTAAATTATTTTTGAAATTTTGAATTTTTTACACTTTGTTTTACTTTGTAGTTTGTATTTTAAAAGTTCTAATATTTAATTTGTTTCTTGTAGGTATATTTTCTCTTTCATAGCACCAGCTATGAGGGTAATTCGATATCCAGATACATACTCTCCTAGCTTGGGAGAGATATATGAGACTTTTGATAGCATGCTTGACCAAATGAAGCAAGCTATTCGTCAAAAGGAACTTGAGTTGAGATTTAATGAGGACCATATTAGGCCTATTGTGACAAAGAGGTGGAACACAATGAATACCCCTCTTCATATGATTTCATATGCTCTTAATTCAAAGTGGTATGTACCTAGACCTGGCCGAATGCTTCCTTCTAAGGATGACAAGGTGATAGAGGGGCTTATAGCAACCCTTTGTAAAATATATACCAATGAGCTAGTAACCATTATTAGAGAGAAGCTACTTGTGTTTGTTGATCTTCAGTGTCCTACATTCAGCAAACTAGAGGCTAGGACAGATAGGGCCACCATTGCACAGAACAACCCCATTGGATGATGGAAATTTCATGGGAAGGACACACTAGATTTGAAACAACTTGCCATTCATTTGCTCTCACAGATTGCTAGTTCCTCTTTTGCAGAGAGGAATTGGTTCACCTATGGCTTCATTCACTCCATTAAGAGGAATAGGCTTACTTCAAAATGAGCTAAGAAATTAGTTGCAGTTCATAGTTCCCTGAGACTTCGGGACCTTCAGACTACTAAGTATTGGCAGACTCCAGTAGCACAATGGGATGTTGATTCTGAGGACGTTAGGCAAATTGATGAGGATGAAGTGCAACCAAGATTGGTCAGGCTACCATTGGATGATCCACTCTTGCCAGAAGATGATAGTGACTCAGATAATTCTGAGTCTTTTGATATTTATAGCCTAAATGAGGCTTAATTTCATAAACTGTTGGACAATGTATTTAGTTTTTTTATTTTCATGTTTGAACTTTGAGACTTTTGGATGCATGTTTGAAACATTTGGATATTGATAGACCATGGTTTTATTGATGTTTGATATTTCTATGATAAATTTTATAATGCTTTAAAGTTTAATGACATTTATTATGTTGTTATGCTACTACTCTCACGATTTATTTATATATTGATATTGTTGTGAGCAATTATTAATTTATTGACATATATCTCTCTCTTTCCATCTCTCTGTCTATAATATATTAATAAATTTTGAAAAAAACATATATATATGTATTTTGTATGTCGTCATCCCCTACCATCCCCTAAAAATGGGCCCCTAGGAAACGTCCCAGAAACATGTCCCTAGCTGTCCCCCTGTCCCTGTCCCCAAAAGGTCGTGGAACATAGGATAAATCCCCTCCTATAACAGATATATATCTTATAACTTTGAAGAGTACATGTTTAAACAAAATGAGCTAAACAATAAAATTACCAATAATCAATATCTTCAATGGAAGTTAACATATGACTATTATTCTATTTCCCTTTAAAGAGTCTCATTGATGATGTGAGTCTAGCATGTGCAATGATAGAACAATATATTTTGAGCACATGTGTGAAATCTTAGCACTACATCAATCATGTGTGAATTTATCATTGCTTGGAAATAATTCTTTCTTATAGTTAGAAGAAATGATTGATAGGTATGTGTGGAAGGAACAATATTGTAAGAAAGTTTGATGTGCTAAGGAATGTTGAAAAACCTCAACTATAAAGATAAAAATCTAAAATTATAACCAAACTATAACTATTCAATTTAAATAGTCAAAACCTTTCAAACTTTGTTCACTTAATAATAAAATAAACTAAACATAGCTAATATTTAATAATATTAAAACTATTACATACAATTGAATTTTTTTTATAAATAATATTTTTTATAATTAAAATATTATTAATTTTAATATAGAAGCATTTAGTGATTTTTTTAGTGGCTAATATTCACCAATTGGCTAATAGTTGAAATTTGGGAATTCAAAATTGGCTAATAGTTTGAACTATAATGTGACTTGAATCGTCACATTTTTACAAAATTTTATTGTAATCTTATTTAAATCACCAAAGAATTAATTTTATTAAAAAATTTATCTCAAAAATTCACCACAATATTCAATACATGATTAGTAGAATTCTATATTAATTTGTCAATAGTATATCATAGATTTTCGCTGCTTTAGGACCATATTTTTAGTCTTTAGTTTCCACCATTGATTTATAATATAATCTAATGGCCCTTGTTGTATTCCACTGGGTAAAATGTACCCATGATTTGTAATTCTCATGGGGCCCACTATTTCAGTTCTTATGAGCATTATAGATTATGGGTACATTTTACCTCACAAAGTACAAGGGTTGTTAGATCAGTGATCTAAAAGCAAATTCAAGCCCCATGAGAATTGAAAATTGTGGATATATTTTACCTTAGAGAATACAATGAGGGTCACTATATTATATTTTAAAACAATGGTAGCAAATAAATATTATATTCTGCCACTTAAATCCATTGATAATTTCACCCACGACCCCTACTTTTCCATGAGAATTATTTTTATATGGGATGGATTTTTCATCATACTTAATGTATTTTCCTATTATTTTTCAAGATTCACCAAAATTTTCTACAATGTAAAATCACCAATAAAATTAATATTGTTTTAAAAAAAGAAAAGATTTCCCATTAAAAATTAATAATTTTTCAAAAAAATGAAAAATTTCCCAGAATTTTATTTTAGGGGGTTTGTTAATTATCATGGAAGCATTTGAGATTAAAAGTTGGATTAAAATTATTCTGTTAATTCTCTTGAGACCATTGTGGGATCCACACTAAATAAGCCTAAATAGTCTTAGCGCGGTAAAGGGCATTCCATTTTCAAGATTATTCTTATACTCTGAGTGACAGGAAGTAAGTTGATTGATTGATGAGTATTACAAGATATTATTTTACTTGCTACAACCTTCACTAGCAGGAATCATTTTAAGGGGCTCATGAATGCATTTGGTTCTCATAAAGTTCACCAGAGGATATAAAGGTTCAGTAGTGCAGGCCAACAGAAAATATGCATTATACAGCACTTTAAAAATAAAAAGCATAGTGTAGTCAAATCATATATCACTCATGAAGAGGCATCATTTGTTTCTCCTAACGGCATTCAGCTGTAAAGCACGGTAAAACTTACTTTAATCCAAATATTTGAAGAAGCGTTTCGGTATCCAAGGTGCATTATTCCTCAAATAGTTGCATTGCCAATCAATGATGTTTGTATTGAAATACGTCTACCAGGGAAAGAGAAACTATCTCAGGAATGAATACATGAAAGAGCTATTTCTGACTGACTTTAAACAACATCAGATGCTATAATTCTACGATTTAGAGGAAAAAGTATTTCTCATTATGTACTAGTAGAGAAGAGAACCCAAACTCAAGCTCTCTCATCACTGTAGGATAAATATAAAGCACGACAAAATTTAAGCAAGAAAATTGGAAAAAATGAATTGAAAGAATACGTTTTTAATCAAGACTTGGATTCACCAAAAAAAAATTGTAAGAAAGTGTTTCATTTAACAAAAGAATAACTAACTTTTGTAAGAAAATTATTGTATAATCTTAAATAAGTAAAAATCCCTATATTCACTTATAGAAATAGGTGATTTTTAGATACAAATAAAACAATTATTAGAATAAATTATCACTAGAAATAAAATTATAAACTTAGAGAAACTTGGCACGAAGCATAATAGCTCTCTATCTAGGACACTAGTGTATCACATGAATGTCATTGCAACATGGTTTCGTTCTTCATCAATCAACATAGAATCTTCCAAAATGTATGGCTTAGGTGTCAAAGTCACTCTAACCTACACATGCACAGAGATGAAACAAAAAAATAGAGCTTTTAGAGGTTTAACTTGGTCAAACCTCTATTAATTTCATTCAACCTTCACAAACAACAACTATAACACATGGTTTATAAAACAAATGCTTTCAAATTTGAGTTACATTAAGGATTAAAAGAAGATGATAAAATGAATTATTTGATAGTGGATTCAACCTTGGTATATGGGGTAAAGCACCATTGCATGTAAGTGAAACTAAGAGCAAGAGATAGATTCCCTCCTATAACAAACATATCTTATCACTTTGAAAACTACATGCTTAAAAAAATGAGCTAAGTAATAATATTACCAACAATGAAGATCTTCAATGGAGGTCAAGATATGACTATTATTATGTTTCCCTTTAAAGAGTCTCATTGGTGATGTCAGCCTAGGATGTGCAATGGTAGAACAACAAGCTAAAAATTAAGAGAGAGAAAGTTGAAAAAACTTAGAAAGATTTTGCCAAGAGCTTGACAGATAGAGAGCTTCAATTCTAAAATTTCAAAAAATCTTCTAAAAAATAAGTGAATCCTTAATTTTGTTTTCTCATATGAGAGGGAAGAGGCATTATTTTATCATCCATATGTTACTACATCACAAACAAGTCATGTGGAAATTACAGTTTTGGATCTCAAAAATACTTAAGATAATAATATGTCGCGCATAAGACGTCTATGCATTGCATTCTCATTCGAGAGAATTTTGCTAAGATTTCACACGTGCTCAAAATATATTGTACTCTTCAAAAGTGAGTTAAAATCTTTGTTATAGAAACATAAAATTCTATCATAGATGTAGGGCTACACTGAATTCAAAATGTAATGTGAAATCACACAAGTATGCATCTTTTGACACTACAACTCTAAAGAAGGTTTTTACCTAAAAGAGGGTTACTTTAATAATGAAAAATTATTTTCCATGAATGTATTGGAAAAATTGGTATGAAGAGTAAATACAATTCCTAGAATTTTAAAGATAACCTCAAGCTCAACTCAAAAATCACCCATAATGTATATGGATAGGGTGGAAGAATTGGAAAACTATAAATTGCAATGATTTTTTTCCATTAAATACATGAACTAAAAGACAAACAAAATGTATTTAAGAATTTATTATAGCTTGGAGAGAATTCTTTATTATAGTTAGAAGAAATGATTGATAGGTATGTGTGGAAGGAACAATATTGTAAGAAAGTTTGATGTGCTAAGGAATGTTGAAAAACCTCAGCTATAAAGATTAAAAAATTAAATTAAAACAAACTATAACTACTAAATTTAAATAGTCAAAACCCTTCAAACTTCGTTCACTTAATAATAAAATAAACTAAACAAAATTAATATTTAATAATATTAAAACTATCACATAAAATTGAAGATCCTTAATATATAATTTTTTTATTAAAATATTATTAATTTTAATATAGAAGCATTTGAGATTAGAAGTTGGATTAAAATTATTCTTTTATTCTTTTGAGACTATTGTGGGATCAACAATAAATATGCCTAAATAGTCTTAGCGCGGTAAAGGGCATTCCATTTTCGATATTATTCTTATACTCTAAGTGACAGGAAGTATATTGATTGATGAGTATTGCAACCTGCTACTGCCTTCACTAGCAGGAATCACTTTAAGGGGCTCATAAATGCATTTGGTTCACATAAAGCTCACCAGAGGAGATAACGGTTCAGTAGTGCAGGCCAACAAGGAAAATATGCATTATACAGCACTTTAAAGCTAAAAAACATAGTGTAGTCAAATCATATATCACTCATGAAGAGGCATCATTTGTGTCTCCTAGCGCCATTCAGCTCTAAAGCACGGTAAAACTTACTTTATTCCAAATATTTGAAGAAGCATTTCTGTATCCAAGGTGCATTATTCCTCGAATAGTTGCATTGCCAATCAATGATGTTTTTATTGAAATACGTCTACTAGGGAAAGAGAAACTATCTCAAGAGTGAATACATGAAAGAGCTATTTCTGACCGACTTGAAACAGAATTAACTGCAATAATTCAACGATTTAGAAGAAAAAATCTTTTTCATTATGTACTAGTAAAGAAGAGAATCCAAACTAAATATGGGATGTTGAAGCAAGGTTTAATTTACAACCCACAAGTTTAGAATCATATTGGTGTGAATATAAATTTATCAAACGTTAAAAGATTGCATATATAATAGTAGTGAAATTCACACATCAAATTTAGTTTTCTATTTTTTTTCCAGAGAATGTTGTAATATACATGTATCTACTGACTAATGATGTAATCTTGTGTAAAGTCAAGATCAATTTCTTAATATTTTACCCATTTCTATATATACATACTATTACACATTTACCCCCCATAATATTAATGCTCTTACATACTCTAATATATTTTCCTAGATTATGCATTTATTGCATTGATCCATACACCTATTCCAGTTTATTCATATTCCATTTGGATCAAACCATACACCTACCTATGGCGGGTTTAATGTATAAGTCAGACTTATCCTTGCGTTTTAAAACATCAATTACAAACATGAACAACCCCTACCTATCTTACTAGCCGTTATGAGCTAAATACAACCATGTTTACACAATTTAATGTTTTGTGCTTATATTTAAAGACTTTCACTTGCATCTATTCCACATCCTCTCGCATTCAATTATCCTCTCATCCTCAAAGTATTAGAGGAGTAAATAATAGAAAAAACACTTCTATTCAGCACATTAAAAAAAAAAAAAATAGTTTACAAAAGTCATTCTAAAATGATTCCATAATATTTGTAATTATGTACCCCTCACATGGTAAAATGTCACTAAATGTATTAAAATATAATTAAAAAATAAAAATACAATTAGAAATAATTATTAAAAATTCAAAATTTATAAATTTAACATACAAAGACAATGCAACAACTAATTAGTTTTACATAACCTTTAAATTCTTCGGAATCTATTAAGTATAACTGAAAAAGTTGAAAATTATCATTTTTTTATTTTGTAGTTATGCTAAAAAGTTGGACATACCTTTATTCTATCACCCTTTCATCAAGATAAATTCATTATTATTTGTTATCAAATCAAATTATTATTTTATACTATTATAATCAAAGTTTATTTTCCTATACATTATGATGAACTTGAGTCATCTTACACCTTCTAAGGCTCAACCTTAGGAATATATCTTCATAATTTCTAGGGTTTCATATTTTTACCTTTTGAATGCACTCTCATTATAAAATCTTACAAAGATTTTTAATTCCTTTATATTTTATTTTTATTTTTTTACATATTTCTTTCTAGGCTATTCTGTTTCTTTTATTTTTACCTATCCTACTCATCCTTCAATACTTCATGAAGGTTTCATTCTTGGAACTTATGTATCATTGATTTTTCTAATTTTAAAATCTATAATTGATTCACTTGTCTTATCATGGATATTTTGTTCCTTCTAATTAAGAAGATTAATTTTATGTCATTATGCTAAATGTTGCTGCATCATGGTGCAAGAGCACGGGCAGACAAGCAATCGGCACCAATCAAAAATATTATTTGGTTTGCTTTCAATTTTGGTTTCTCTGATTCGATTAGTGCCTAGACATCTTAAATTTGATAATTTAACGAGGCATGGAGATTCGTTGAAGTTTGTCGATGCTGTGGCGAACTCGTATGCAAATGTAGACATGTAAAGTGTTTGATGAACGCCTATCACAATAGGCAGCCCGTTGATTTCAACTCCTAATGTTTCCATTTGTTGGGCATTGCCTTCATGGAGAGCAAACTCCTCATGAATTGGTGAATTCGCAATGATTGCGAGATATAAACAAAAATTGAATTTGTTTCTTATAGTTTTCAGAATTAAATTTCAAGAAGCGAAAGGTAGGAAGAAGGTCGATAGTGTGATAAAAGAGGGAGCCCGTGGGATAGAAGGAGAAGACGTTTTATTTACAATGCAAATTTAAGATAAAATAAAATCCCGTCAAGTTTAGAATATGAAAGGATTCGATGGAAAATGAAGGGGCAGTCAAAGTGGCGCCAATATGGAACAAAAACTGCAGATTTAAATCAAAACGGAGAGAGAATTTTCTTGTGGAGAAAGAGCTCGGGGAAGGGGCAACGCAGAAGAGAAGACATAGGGGCTGCGCAGTAGAGAGAAGTGAGGCTCCACACAGATTTTGAAATCGGGACGTGCTGGATAAAAATCAATGCACCAAGTTGAGGGGACTGCGCTATGGTAAGATAGGAAGGTGCAAATTTGTGAAGAGGAGTATAAGTAAAGAAGAAGAGGCTGTGTAGACAATAAAGAGTTGGGGTTGTGCAGAGGGGTTGCTACGTCCAAGTAGAAGACAAACTAAAATTTTAGAAACAGCTGATTTATAAAAGAGGGTCGACCTGGAGAGAGGTCGTGGGAAATAAAGAAGGATAGCGAAATTAATTTGGCAACTGATTGGAGGTTGCACAGGCGGTTATAAATATTGAGTCAGAATTTGTGAGAAGAACATTATGGAGAGCAGGAATTTTTGGTATGTTTAAAAAGAAGGATGTGGAATAGAAATCAAATAAATTAAATTCAAACAGTGGAGAAATTGTAATTATGAATAAAAGCATATGCCTGTGATAATCTGGACAGGAATTTGAATTTGCTTTCACCGTTTTGGTGTAATGAAGGATTGGTTTTCAATTGACAAATTAAATTGTCATATCAAATTGTGACTGCGAGACAAAGGGATATTGTTTTCATTGTTGGGTATTGAATTGTTGGGTATTGAGATGGAGATTGTCTTTAAATGTTGTCTGCATCAATTGAGGCAGAGCGTTGCCAGTGAGTTTGATTTTTGTGTTTGATTTGGCAGAGGGGAGGACCCTCTTACATCACATCATTTGTGACTTATTATATTGACATGTCTACTAGCTCATCCCTATGCCAACTGGATAAAATTAAGGATCTCTAGAGGGGTTTTTTTTTTTTAACCTAACAAGAACGATATTTTTTCTTCTAACATCTATGAATTATCCTCCATGTGATTCTCTTTATTTATATTTATTTAAGGATCCCATCAATATAGATACTTGTATGATTGAATTGCGCTTACTGGTTTTGAGTCGACTTCTCTCATACCTATAGATAAACTTGTTGATTTGGGATAACCTATCTATAATGATTACCTCTAATGTGAATATACCTTTGATGATTGTACTTCTTCTATCAATTCTGATATGCCCATGCATGATACATCTTCTCTACATCTTGTATGGCTCATGGAATATTAATTATGCATTTATCCATGGTTGTAGTGATATATTTTTCTATTATCATGATGAAGATGTTGAATTGTTGTATCATGATGATTCATTATCTTAGACGTATCCAAGTGGCCTTTCCTTAATAGATTCCATGTATTTTTCTATAAACAATAATATTTATGACTTTTTAATAAGGACCCACATGTGAATCATCATAAATTTTCTAAAATATATATTTTAATTGTATTGGAGCACACTTATGCACATTGACTATTGTAGAAATGTGAAACCTAGACATGTATAAGGATTTAAAACCATGTATATAATCTAGGCCACTGATTGATAATGCATCTGTCACTATTGCACATGATATACATTTATATATGGATATGGTTTGTGTTGAGAATCATCTTGAAAACTACATCAATTGTGAAATAGATTACCTAAAAAGTTAGTTAATAATAATAAACAAAACGATATCATCAAAATGATGCTAGACATTCCTTTGACATGTGACATTTTTTTTTTTTATCAACAAGAGGCAAAGTCAAATTTTATTAATATAGCTACTATCAAAGGATCTTACATCTTATATTACAAGATAATCATTATAAGCTTATACTCCAAACCAAAACAACAACTGTTCTTGACAGGATATAAACATCTAAAAGAGCTCTAGTAGACATAATTAAGTCCCAACCAGTGTTGTGGCCAAAGGAACAAACTGTCTCTTGCAAAAATGGCCCCAATAACAAAGGACCTTGATCATCTAACATAGCTTTACTGCCACCACCTCACCACTTTACCTTCCGCTGCAATCTTCGATAACTCATCTGCTTCCAAATTTGCCTCCCTATATACATGATTAATAGTAAAGCAATCAAAATAATCAAGAATTGTCAGTATCCTTTCTAGTAGCGCTTTAAGTCTCCAATTAGGTGTTTCAGACGTTCTCACTGCATTGATAGTGATAGCCGAATCTCCTTCAATTTCTAACTTGTCAATTGCTTTCTTTTGGCATTCAATCAGCCCAATGTATAAGGCTGTGAATTCAGCTATGTTATTTGTATCCTCTTGAAGGGGAACAACAATCTTGCCTTTAATGGAACCACTACTATCCCTAATTATACATCGTGCCTCTGATGGTCCAGAATTACCTTTTGAAGCTCCATCAAAATTCACTTAACTATTCCAAATATATTTTTGGCAACTTGTTTCACAAAATATGATGCTAAAGGTGATCCATTGTGACAATATCAATACTCGAAGTCATACATCAAATACTACGATATTCCTTGCAGGGTTTTACTAACAAAAAAAATATATCTATGCTAAAAAATATTAACACTCCTAATAAAAAATCCCTTGTTGGGGGCATTGACATGGCATGTAAACTATTTAGCAGAAGCGCTTCAATAGAATGTGGCCTAATGATATGCCAAGATTGTCGGGTGTGCTTTTTTCTTTTTTATCTTTCAGTAAAATGTGTTTCATAGGAAATTTGGAACTTAACCCACGAACAGTCATACATCCACATGGGGGAAGGCATGTTGTATATGCGTTTGAAAATCGAAACCTTAAGAGATACTCATGATTTAGAAGGAGGTAGTTAATGTGACTAAAGAAAAAAAAAACCTTCAGGGGCCCACGTAGGAAGAAGGAAAGTCAGATGGAAAGATAGTTATATATTTCAGCTTGCATGGAAAAACCAAGAATAGGAAAGTTGCATCGATATGGAAAGAAAGGGGAAGGTCGGCATAGGAAAGAGGGAGCATCATGGATAGCAGAGGGAGTGACAAAGGAATGATGCGTAGCTTGGAATGCAGTAGTTACATGGCGCACAAATTTTTTGATTCAAATGAGCATATGCCAAGAAACCTTTCTATAGTGCTGCAATTTGTTTATTTTATTATTTTTAATGCTTTGAATTGCTGCTAGTTAGAACGCAGCCTGATATATATTTGCCTTTTTTGTTGCCAGCCAACAATTTAGTGTTGGTATAATAATATATCTGTTGAATATCAATCTCTTTATTGTTGTGTCCATTTGTGAAGACTTAGAAATTCCTAACTCCATTGCGCGAGACAGAGATTCAATTTTGTTCTTGGTTCTATATACTTGTATGTTTCTAGTTTGAAGATTGAAGCAAAGAAAAGTAATGATAGTTTTAGTTTTGATTTTAACCTCAGTCATCATTTTTTTTATCAAAGCAATAAGTGATTATGTATGGTAAAGTTGGACAAGATGCCACTGAGAAGAATGCCAAGAGGAGGTGCCAAAGGAAATTCTAGAAGGGGCATTGATGAATGGATTCTTGACTTGTTGCAGAGTCTCATGGAAAAATGGATTCCATGGAGCAAGCACAAAGGAGACGATTACCTACTAGAGATATAAGTGACAATAAGGAAGAGGAGTAGAAAGCAAGAGAAGAGGTGTCCATGGAGGAGGAAAAGAACTTGACGGGGTTGAATTAAGATTACTGGGAGTAGTCATGGGGGTTAGAGCCAAGCCCGAGATAGAGGTTCTGACCTACTCAAGAAATCTCAATGGAGAGGATCATTGATTGGATCAATGAACTTGATAAGTATTTTGAATATGAAGAAGTGGTAGAGGATAATTGAGTCAAGTTTTCCATACAACAATCAAAGGCCATGCTGCTAGTGGTGGGATTATGTTAGTCAAAAAGAAGAAAGAAAAACAAGGAGGAGATAACTTCTTGGAATATAATGATTGCCAAGTTGAAAGCTAAGTTCCTTCATGGAGACTACAAGACTAACTTGTTTAAAATATTACAAAATATTAAGCAAAAAGAGGTGAGTGTGAAAGAATATACAAAGGAGTTGTACAAGCTTGTGATTTGATCAAGGCATAATGAAGATAATTTAGAGAAGGTAGCTAGGTACCTCAATGGATTGAGATGTCGTTTGCAAGATGAATTGAGTCTTTTGTCACCTAGGACTCTTGAGGAAGCCTACCGATTTACTATTAAAAAAGAGGAGAAGCTTATGAGAAAGAAAAATCAGAAAGGAATAGGTAGAGGAATAGAAGAAAGAGAAGATGATAATGCTCTAATAGAGGACAATAGCACCATCAAGGTGAAGAAGTAAGCACTTCTAATGGACAAGCCAATTTAGAGAGATGAGGGAGCCCATTTGGTAGAGGAGGTTACCAAGGAAGAAGAGGAGGCTTTCAAGGAAAGTGCTTTAAGTGTAACAAGTTTGGTCACAAAAGTTAGGAGTGTTCTGATTTTACACAAGAAGGTCATGGCCTAAGAAGAGTAATAAGATTGTGCATGTAGACCAAGAGAGTGTGGGGCCACCTTACCATGACTTAGAATAAATTTAGACAATAGATTCTTCGTTGTTCAAGAGAGAACTATTGAAGCCACCAAAGGAGAGTCAAGAACTTATACAATGAAGAACCTTATTCAAGACCAATTGTAAAGCTAAGGGTAAATGCTACAAACTTATTATTGATAGTGGTAGTATGGATAATATTGTGTCAATCAAAATGGTGAATAAGCTAGGTCTTACTAGAATTTAAAACATCCTAATGCCTATCAAGTTTCTTGGATGCAAAAGGGGCATTAGTTATTGATAGATGATTAGGCCTCTATAGAGTTTTAGATATGTAGTTATAAAGATAGTATTTTGTGTGACATTATTCCCATTCATGTTTGTCATATGCTTCTTGTTAGGCCTTGGTAATTTCACTGGAGAGTCATACATGATGGAAGAAAAAATACTTACGCATTTTAGAAGGATGGTAAAAAACATACATTGTTACCTTTGAAATCAGAAGTGGATAATAATAGTAGTAGTAGTAGTAAGGTTATGTTTGTGAGTGGAAATTTTATTTTGCATGATATAAAGATGGAAGAAGTGAGATATGCATTGGTACTCAAGCCTATGATTTCTCTTACCTCTACCAATTTGGATTATTTACCAAATGAGATACAAGATATATTGAAAGAACATGTGGATATTATTTTAGCTAATTTAACTAATGAGTTCCCTCCAATGAGGAGCATTAGTCACCATATCAATTTTGTTGTAGTGGCTAGCCTAGCAGACAAGGTTGCATATACATTGACTCCCAAGGAGAATGAATAGATTAGAAAGTAGGTTGAAGAGTTGTTGGAAAAAAAGATTTATAAGGGAGAGTCTTAGCCCTTGTGTTGTACCACCATTTCTTGTACCCAAGAAAGAAGGTGATTGGAGAATGTAAACAAAATTTAGAGCAATTAATAAGATTACCATTAGACACAGGTTTCCTATTCTAAGGATGGATGATTTAATGGATTGTTTGAGTGGTCCTTTGTATTTATCAAAGATAGATTTGAGAAGTGGATACCATTACATTAGGATCAGATTTTGGGATGAACGAAAGATAATTTTTAAGACTAATTCAATGGTCTCTATGAATGGCTAGTTATGCCCTTTGGACTTACAAATGCACCTAGTGATTTTATAAGGCTGATGAATGAAGTCTTTAAACCATTCTTGAGAAATTTTGTGATAGTTTATTTGGATGATATATTTTTTTTAGTAGGTATAAGGAAGAACACTTAGAGCACTTAAGACAAGTTATGACATAATTGCATGAGGAGAAGTTATTGATCAGCCTCCAAAATTGTACCAAAAAGAAGACTAAATTAATCTACTTGGGTCTTGTGGTATCTAGAGAGGGATTGAATATGGAAAAGAAGGTTAAGGCCATTATTGATTGGAAAAAAACTAAGAGTACTTATGAGGTAAGAAGTTTTCATGGAAATTGATAGCTTTAATAAAAGTATATCAAAAAATTCAGTAGCATGGTTGCTCCTATACTTGACACTATAAAATGACATAAAAAGTAGTTTGAATGCACTCAAGAGGTTGAAAATTGTTTTAGACTTCTCAAAAAGAAAGTGAATGGACAACCTATACTTGTGTCACATGATTTTAACAAAGTCTTTCAAGTGGAGTGTGATGACAGTGGCTTAGCAATAGGAGTTTTCTTAAGTCAAAAAGTGAAACTAGTTGCGTATTTCAGTGAAAAATTAAATGATGTTAAGAAGAAATATTTAGATTATGCTCTTGAATTTTATGTATTGGTATAATATTTGAGGAAGTGGAGGTATTACTTTCTTCCTAAGGAATTTTTTGCTTACACAAATAACAATGCACTCAAATTTGTTAACAATCAACACAAGTTGAATCAAAGGCATGCAAAGTGGGCAGAGTACCTGTAATCTAGGGTAAAATTTAGGTTGAGGTAATAAAGCATCAAAACTAAACCAATAAAGCCCTAAACTAACAATGAAGTACAATCCAACATAGAAACATAAAAAAAAGTAAATATTACCTATACCACATGGTTTCTTGACCTCCATTGTCCTCCATTTTTACTTGAATGTGCTTGATACCCTCAAGTTTGAGTATGCAATAGTAGCCTAATGTCTATGATAGAAAAATATTGAAGATAATAGTTGTCTCCTTAAGCAACATGTACTTATGCATGAACTAGATATATAGAAATGAAAATGATAAGTGTCTTTTATAGAAAGTCAAAGTAGAATGAAGGATTGAGATTAAATCTCAATAAGATATATCAATCAATGGCCAAGATTGAAAGTTGTAGTATGAAATAGGGTTAGGGAAAAATTACAGTAAAGATAGGACTTGGTTAAGGATGGACGGTTGAGATTAAATTATAAAATAAGTCAATCAAGGGTGGAAATTAATTGAGATGTGAAGAGACAAGAATAGCACAGATAAAGAGGAAAGCATGAAAAAAGAGGTTGTTGGAGAAAATTAAATAACTATAAAATTATTTAATTTGGGAGGGAAAGTGAATAATTAAATAATAAAACAGTATTTAATTATAGAGGACATGTGACAAGTTTTACTTTTTCACTAAATAATAATTTAATTCAAATGTGGGAAGAAAATGACAACCTACGAACCAATTAAAAAAGAAAATTTATTTAATCTATGAAAGAAAAAGCTAAATAATTAATTAAATAATTAAAATAACTATTTAATTATAGTAGAAAAGTTGACAAATAATTAAATAAATAAAACTTATTTAATCAAGGAGAGAAAGGACATTAGTGGCATAATTAAATAAATAAATTGTATTTAATTAATAAAAAATAAAAATAAAAGTAAAGAAATGAATTAATTAAATAATTAAAATTATTTAATTAATAGAAGAGTTATGACATTCGATAATCAAATAATTAAAATTATTTAATTATCAAGGGAAAAAAGGGCAATTGACAAAGAACATAGAGTTTGCAAGTCTAGGACAACTTTTAGTGTCTACATTTTGCCCAACTTTGATACAATGCAATTTACTGCTTTGTCTCAAAGAATTTTAGTCAAAAAGATGCCCTAGTGTAAGTAGGGTGGACTTATGCCCCTTCAAAAAAAAATTGAAAATTTTCCAAAATTTCAAAAAAATTGAAATTGTTCTGATAGACTAATTTGATGGCCATAAACATGTTGATGACAAAATATTTAGTTAACAGGACCTTCGGGGTAGTCAAAATAAGGTTCCAAACCTCCTAGGGAGTGCAACCAAAATAAACCCTAACTCAAAACTCTAAAATTAATTACCTATAAGTAGAAATTTGAGTGGGAAAGTAGCCCATTTGTGCATTTTGACTTTGGAGATTGGAGATCTCTGATAGTGACCTACTACCAAGATGTCGCTTGTTCCTCACATTGAGCACTGTGGATATCAAGTTCGCACCTTTAGACACCCAGAGGACGCAAAGAACCTAATAAGTACACCTTGCCCATTTCATTATTTTACTGTTTTTGTGTAGATTTAAGGCTTAGAAATTTAGTAGGAAGATGAAATGAACATCATTGATCACAACTGCCATCGCATGTGACACAAGTGATGGTGGTTCACCGCAATTGTCATGGCACACCACAACTACTAGGGTAGGATGGTAATTGTGGTGCATCTATAAAGTGCACCACATTTGCTTCCTACACCACACCTGCGGTTATGAACAACACATTCGACAAAGTGAACCACATATTCTAAGGAAAATGATGCATATGCCAAAGTGATACACAACTGATTAGGGGTTAAATACAAGTGAGCCCGGTGACACATTTGCTAAGATGTCCGATGCAAGTGCAATTGTTCAACGCATATGCAAAGACAGTGACACATTTGATTTGTGTGATGCATGTTCTAGGTAGAATGATGTAATTTCCCGATTAAAATTTTTCCCCAGTTTAGGATGAAATGTATTATGCAATTTAGGTCCAACAAGTCTAATTAGGGTTTGGGATGATGCAATGAATTTTTCTTGTGACCACAGGTTGTTCTTGCCACTATCTATACTCAAGAGTCACAACCATCTACATTTTGACTTTGAGATTAGTTATCTAATGCTAAGAAGCATCAACTAATGCATCTTTGGTTGTACCATGTGACCTATATGCCCATCATTAGGGAAAATAGGGGACTATTAATTTCACTTGCAAAGAGGTGGCACTCCAAGACATGTTCATTCCACTTCTCGACATGAGAGGTGATCATGACTCTAGAGGACGTCTATAGAATATTGAGGTTTTTGATCTAAGGAGAGCAAGTTAGCTATGATCCTAAGTAGGGATATTGAGCACTTGAGGAGAATTATGAGTATGAGGACATGGTAAAGCTTGGGGTGGAGGGCTATGATATTTTATGGGAGATGCTAGCAAAGTGGTATTGAGAGATACGATTGTGTTATATCACTCTGATTGCAGGGGTCATTATTCCATATCATCAAGGCCATTGGTTTCCCATTGGATAGGGTGAGATGTTGGCAGGGATGATGCGGCATGGGACATTCTATGCATGGGGACCCTGTTTGTTGGTGATGCTCTATTTTCAGTTACATGATATAACCTATCGAGATGGTCAGTCCATGAGCTGCAAGGTGACTTTTCTAATGGTGTGGAAATGAGACCACATTGTAGTGTTCCATCCTCCAATCAACAACAAGTTGGGGGTATGCCTTTTCTTTACTTGTATGGAGGGCTTGTTACTCAGACTCATGTTGGATACATAGGGTACTTGCGACATTGCATTGATGTTCTTGTGAGCTTCATATGTATTCCATACAAGGACTGAAAACAGTGGTAGGGTAAGGATCAACATCTACCATGGTGTAGATAGGAAAGGTCCCTGATTGGACTGACAGTCTTATCCCAACATATCATACAACAATATTTTCCAGAGTAAGTTAGGAGGAAATTTAGGGAGACATAGGATGTACCTCGAGGGATAGTAGATTTTGTGCAATTTCCGCATTAGATGCATCCATGGGGATAGATTATTTTTTTGGTGATATCAAAGCAGGTGATTGATGGAGTACAACTAATGTAGTTGGGAAGAGGGGTGGATCAGTAGATCTAGGAACCACATTCGAGTATGACACTTGGTAGGCTAGTCATAGGCTTGATCCATATACAGATCAAGACTAGTTGGTGCCTATAGAGTATTGAGACAAGGGACCACAAGGTTAGAGGGGAGACCAAGGATGGAGAGGGGATGGAGGATGGGGATATGGAGGGAGAGGAGATGATGGTGGAGACAAAAAAGGAGGCAGATAAGGAGAGAGAGAGCTTGAAAGAGGAGGGTGAGGAGATAGCAAGTGGTGAGACCATTATCATCAATCCAGGAGGAGGGTGAGGAGAGAGTTGCAGAGGAGGAGTGATACGATTTTGTTCCTCTTCTCAAGGTGGTACAACATGATGTGGTGATGGAGGAGGTTGAGATGGATGAGGATATTTAGGAGGAGGAGATACAGGAGGAGGAGGAGATGGGAGAGCCTGAGTGGATCCTTTGAGAGAGGATTGTCATGGGTGTAGATGTGAGGGAGGGACTAGAGGAGGTGTTGATTGGAGGGGTAAAGGGCATAGTGGATCAAAGGATAATAGATCTACAGGCATAGTTGGATCAAGCCACAACCAGGATTCAATAATTGGAGGTTGAGGTGGGGGCTTTAAGGACAAAGAGGGACCTAGCGATGGTTGGAAAATAGCATGTGGATCAATAGGTCATAGATTTCATGGCCGCCCTCAATGGTTCAAGTGAAGATATGGCTCTAGAGTGCTCCTGATATTGAGTAGATGAGAACAGTATTACAGAGAATTGTATGAGGCCTGGGTACCACCTAAGAGGAGATCATCGAGCCCATCAAAGGCCTTGAGTAGTGGTAGGGTTTCAAGACCCAAATGATTAGGTCCATTTCATAGGTCACCCTCAGAGCATAGGTCATTAGGTCCACATCGAGAGGATAGACAACCATCATTATGAGCATCACCTTCAGGGGATCAGGGCAGTTTAGGCTAGGACACATTTTCACATTATATGGACACATATATTTCTAACAATTGAGCCTACGAGCTCTATTTTCAAGCCACATCTTGACATTGTACTATGACACTTTTTGAGCACTGATATATATATATATATATATATGTGTGTGTGTGTCTGTATATATATATATATATATGTATATATATATATTGTATATATATGATATGCATTCCTATGTTTTATATGTATGTATTTATGATATCATGTGATGGATGATTATGTTCTATGATGTTTATGCATTTTATATGATTATGTGATGCATTATATGTTTATGTTTTTATGGATGAATTAATGTAGTTCATAATTCCTAGATGTCAAATGAATGTATTTAATTTTATTATGCTTTGTGGATGTGATGTGATGACTATCTATGAATTTCATGTATATGCCTATATGCCTAATGAACTATGGATGCAAAATGATATGATTATGATATGTGATGTTTATTATGACTTATAAATGCAATGCTATGCAATATAAATTCCATGTACATGTGATGTGATGTATGATAATTAATTTTGATTATGATGTGAATGTGCTACATAATAAATATGATGTAATGTATGGTAACCTATGAATATATTTATGCAAATGAATATGTTGGATATCATGCGATGACATATATGAACTGTGATACTATATGGATACAGTATGTCATGAGATGATTATGCATATGTGAAATGTCTGTATGTGAACTATATTTTTTTATTTTTTGATGCAATATGAATGAACTATATGATGATCCTTATTATGATGATATCTATAATGCTTCTCAAATGATTATGTATGCGAGATGTTTTTGTGTTCCATGTTATGCCATAAAGATGTAGATAAAGGAAATGTTAGTGTGGGGGAGGATATGGATGTTAGCACAATGTTAGTGGAGACAACTTAAAGATTAATATTTTTCTATGCAAGGCTTTGCATTTAATCATCATTTGACAGTAAAATATGAAAATTGGACAATAAACACCATGGTATGACAAACCAAGGTGTGCAAAGCCATCCATTTTCAAAAATAGACAACTGCAAACAAGGAATGCCCTAACTCATACTAAGGGAAAGTCACCCTAGTATTTTTTCCAAGACAATCTACAAACAACAATCAAAGAAAAGATGAGTAATGAGACATCATCGCTCCTCTAAATACTTCATGTGACATCCTCAAGGTGGTTGGTAACATGACCCAAAAGAAAAATAAAAAGATAAGACAAACTAGAACAACAAATTAAAAATCCATTCAGTTTTTTTCTAATAATTGTTTTCCAATGTTTAATTGACACAATGATTAACAGGTTGATTGTTTGACAAAGCTTGTTTTTAGGAGATGAAACATGTCATATAAGAGATTGAGTCTTGTTTTGATCATGTAACCACCTATATAAAGTGAATGATGAGTTAAATATAGTGACAATTTCTGATTTGTAGGAAGGACACATCTTGTATAAGACAAGTGTTTAACTGATGTGATGTTTGACAATTGATTGATTTGGATTGAAGACTTGGTGACTAGTTTTTCTTGTTGATCGGTGACTTGTGTGATTTTTTGTTGACTGTTTGTGTCTGAGTTGACTATTTCTGACTTATTATGACCGACTCAACAAATCCTAAAGGATCGATCTAGAGCCTCAAGGGTTCATTGACAATGGCCTTTCCTACGTAACAATGTGCAAGGTGATCCCACAATACTAGTTTACAATTTTTGGCCAAACTAGACACTAGACTATTTTTTTCTAACTAAATCTTCACTTTCAGGAACCTATAGCGGCCAAACCATGAGGAATTTGAAGATGATGCAAACTAGTGATTTGTGACATTTTGTTTGTAGATTCTAAATATATTTTTTTCAAAAAATTTGGAATCATATTGCTCTTCTTTTTCCATCTCCTTCGAAAGCTAGTTTTTTCAATAAACACCATTTTGAATGAGTGACGCTCACCGTATACAACATAACGTTTTTTCCATGAAGGATAAAATTCTATTTTTTCCGAATTTAGATTTGTAACTACAATATCTAGTGCTTCCAATTGGTTTCATAGTGTTTTTTTGAATATTTTTTCCTTAATCAAGTTTCAAAGTCAAAACAATTATAATTCAGACATAGGCAAACTGTATACAACATAACTTTTTTTGTATGTAATGAAATTCAATTTTTTTTGTTGGATCAAGGACTTCAATATCTAGTACACTGATATTTAAAAAAAATAAAAAGGATAATCTACTATTTTTCCACATGTGCAGAACAAAGAGCTTGTTTTTTCAGTGAAAACCTATGTTTAATCAAACTTAAAAATAAATACATAATAAAACCAAAACATGTTTGTTCCAAGGACTACCATCATCTAGGTGGGTCTATGAAGTATCATCCATTTTCATCCTCAACTCAAGCTTCGAAGGGAAAAATTCTGGAGTTTTTTGGTGCCAGAGGGGGAGAAGGGGGCAAGGTGGGTTTGAGCGAACCCCCTTTCCATGACCCTTTCCTTTGCTTTTTTTCCAGGAAATGTGGGACCCAAAATTCAATGGGTTTGCTCAAAGGGGGGTTCTAGCAAACCCCCTTTGGGTTTGCTTGAACCAGATGTTTGTTTGAATCTCCAAAAGCCAATTTTTTTTGCATGGGGGCATTTTTTTCAACTTTTCCTTCCTCACTAGAATTGTAAGCCAATTTTGTGGGTTTACCCTACAAAGACCTCATAGTTCAACATGACTTGAATTTTTTTTATTGACTAAGGATTGTATCATGATTGACTTTATTCAATAAACCCTAAAGGACTAACCTAGTTCCTCAGGGGCTCATTGAATGACAGTCTTTCCTCTGTTATCATGTAGAAGCATTGTAGTTCAATTGGACGTGGACTAACATGATTGCCTTTGACTTTTTTTTGGGATTTTTGAAAGATAATTGGATTTTATCGTGTTTTTGACATGTTTTAATTTATTTTATTTTTATGGATTTTCAAGGTTTTATTATTTTTTAATATTTTGGGGAATATTTGATTTTTTGTCTTTTTGGGAACATTTGGCTTTTCTGTCTTTTTGGGATATTTAATTCTTTTTCTTTTTGAGAATTTTATTTGTCTTTTTTTATATATAGTGACCTCCAATAGCAAGTGTAGGATCCAATGAAGACATAAGTTGAGGACATGCCCCTAGTCATGTATGAGACCAATTTATTAGAAGGGGAATTAGATAGATGTTATGGCAAGTAGATATAGAAGGCGAAAAGATGCATAACATCAATTGTTCTAGGTTATGGAAAGGACAAACAAGCATTATTATGGATGAAAAGGAAAGGACTCAAAGCATGAATTTATTATGAATGAAGGAGAAATCTAGATGGAATGATGGTAGACAAGGAAGTGAAGATCAACTACACACAATATTTGATTACCAGGTTTTCACCATAGTACTTATCCAAAGCACCACCAAAGTGGTTTTCACTACTGGATGGATTATTTCTCTTTACTATTTTCTTATTGTTTATTTTTTTGGTGTCACCAGATGCCTATTTTTCAAGTTTTCATCAAGATAATAATTTAATAGATTTTTTTTTTTTGTATTTTTTAGGTTAGAAAATGGTTCTCTAAAGCTAAGTGTAGAATTTATGCAAGAGCAGAGTGTTGATAGGTTTTGACGAGGATTCCTTTTTAGGAGTTCAAAGATGATATGCTCTTAATCCAAAGACTATCATGACAATATAGGTACCCAACCAATTCAACTCAAATTTACCTAGATTTTATCACTCTGCTTTACTCTTAGGATTCTCTATTAACACCAAGTCACCAATATCATAGGGTCAGTTTAAAACTTTCTTATTGTAACTATGATAGAGATTATTTTCATAAGCTTGTAAATGGACTTTGCGTTTAGTCTCCATTGATTGAGAAGTTCCAACTCATGTAACCTTGATACACAATATTCTTCATCATCAATCTTCCCTTGCATGGACAACCTTACAGATGGAAACTCAACCTTAATAGGTAAGATGGATTTAGAAGTAAAGACTAGTGAATATGGAGAGGATCTTGTGGGAGTGCAAATATTGGTGTAGTAGGCCCATAAGGTGAGGTTAAGCTAAAGGTGTCATTAACAACCAACATCATTGATAGTCTTTGTAAGGATTTTGATAATGGTTTTGTTAGACACCTCAACTCTTTCACCACCTTATGGATAATATGGACTGGAGAAGTGATGTTGGATATGGAAATTTTCACAAAACTGACAGACTTCTTGGTTTTTGAATTGATGACTATTGTTGGTGATGATGGATTGAGGGACACCATACTGGAAAATTATATAGTCAAGGATAAATTTTGAGATTTATTTTCTAGTGATGTATATCATGGGAATGGCTTCAATCCACTTGGTGAAGTACTTGGTCACGATGATGATGAATTTATAACCATTGGAAGAAGTGGGATGGTTCTTAGCTATATGGTTGAGTCCCCATTGGGAAAAGGGTCATGGTGATGTTATCAAATGTAACTCATCTGCTGGTGCATCTATCAAGTCTCCATGAATCTGACATTACCGATATCTTTTGACAAAGTTATATGGATCTTGTTCCATTGTAGGCCAATAGTATCCTTCTCGCATGATCTTCTTGGTTAGGGTTGGACCACTAGTGTGGGATCCACATATACCTTCATGTACTTCTCACAAGGTCATTTGTACATAGTCGATATCAAGACATCACAAGAGGGTATTATCAAGGGTTCATCTGTAAAGGGTACCACCAATGATGGCATATTTAGAGGATTTGTGGATGAATATATTGTGTTGGTTAGTAGAGATGCTAGGGGAAATTATGTGGTCATGGAGGTAGTCATAAATGTCATTATACCATGGGGAATTAGGACCAACAAGTTCATAGATCGTCTCAGACTCGGGGATGTCAAATGTAGTGATCAATAATTAATCTATTGAAAACTTATATTGAGGCACATTGTTTGGTATATCCAAGAGAGAACCAATGGTTTCCATGGTTTATTCTACCTTGTTTTGAATGCGAGGGACCTAATTAAAATTTATGTTGTCAAAGTATAGTCTAAACATGTCCACCATTCATTTATATGGAGTAATTTTTTCATCTTTAGTGTCATAATCATCATTGGCCTGTCAAATTAACAATTAGGAGTCACCATATAAGGTCTGAAGGCTCTTATTTTCCATTTCATTTCCATGTGAAGTCCTATAAGAAGATCCTCATACTCTACTATATTTTTGGTACATGAGAAGGAAATTTTGAATGATTTAGGTATGGTATCACCTTGTGGGGTGATAAATAATATGCCTGCTCTTGAGCTATGATTTTTGTGAGACCCGTCAAAATACCATTTCCATGTCGCCCAAGTGTTCAATGTGAATATAGACTCATCTAGAAAATTGGAGACTAATGGATGATTGGTTTTGGTATGTGCATCGACAAGTTGGTCAATGATGACTTGTCCCTTTATGTCTTTTCTTTCAAAATATTGAATATCGTACTCACTAAGTATTGATATCCATTTAGCTAGTCATCCTATCAAGGCTACCTTGCTAAGTATATATTTCAATGGACCTATCTTGGCAAAAAGCTTTTTCTGATAATTCAATATGTAGTGCCTAAGTCATTGAGTTGAAAAAACTATTGCAATACAAGCATGTTTTGTAGTACTATACTTGAGTTCATAACCAACCAAGGTATGACTGATATAATATATTGCTCTTTCATGGCCTTCAACATTATTTTGTGCAAGTAATATGCCCAATGCTGATGTTGTTGCTGAAATATATAGGATTATATGTCTTCCATTGATACATGGCATTAGAACTGGTGGTATTAGCAAGCAATCCTTAATCTATTGGAAATCCTCTTGACACTTATCTATCCACATGAATGGTAATCCTTTTCTGAGCAAGTGTTGGAATGGTTGGATTTTGTCTACTAGACATGCAATGAATTTTATGATGGATTGGATTCTTCCTTGCAATGTGCATAGCTAACTTATGTTAATGGAAGGAGGAATGTCTACTATAGCTTTAACTTTGGATGGGTCAACTTCAATGCCTCATTTGGAAACAATATAGCCTAGGAGATTTCTCAACATTACTCCAAATACACACTTCTTAGGATTCATTCTTACCTTGTACTCTTAGATAGTCTTATGAAAAAATTTATGAGAAAAACAAATGGTCTCCTCATTTCAATGATATTGCCAGCAAATCATCTGCATATTATTCCATAAGAGTATTCATCAGGTCATGGAAAATTATTGTCATAGCACATTGGTATGTGGCCCCATCATTTTTTAGTCCAAAGCACAAGACATTCCAATAGTAGGCTCCCCATGGACATGTAAAGGTCATCATTAGTTGATCCTCAGTAGCTATTCTAATTTGGTTGTATCCCGAGAAGCCATCCATAAGGGACAACATCTTGCATCTTGTTTTCAATTCCATAATTATGTCCATGTTTTTTAGGGGAAAAACATCCTTGGGACAAGCCTTATTTAAGTCTTGGAAGCCGATAAAAATATAGATCCCTCATATTGGTTTTTTTACTGACACAAGGTTGGAAATCCACTCTGCATAATTGATAGATCTAATAAAGCCAACATCCAATAACTTCTTTAGCTTGTCCTTGACCAATAAAGCAATTTTTGGGTGCATTTTTTGGAGCTTATGTTTGATATTCTTGTCGTTAGGAAATAATGGAAAATTTTGCAAGAATAATCTACAATCTAACCTAGGAATGTCAGCATAAGACCATGCAAAGTGGAATTGTCATTCTATGAAGAAGGCCTAGAACTTAGGTTCCTCTGATTTTGTCAATGATGTTGCAAAGTGGATAACTTTGGAATTTTCATATGTGCCAATGTTGAGTTCCATAGATTGTTCAATGAGCATATGAAAATTCTCATGTATAATGGGAAGAAGGTCAAACCCTCCATCCTTAGATGCCTCAGAGAGGTTTTCACCCTTGGATACATCCTTTCTTTTTACTTTTTCTTGGTCTAAAGGTTCCTTGCAATTTTCACTTAGAGACCTTTCATTTTTTATTTTATCATTTTCATTTTTTTGACTAGAGGGGTGGAAAAACTTTCCAAAGTAGGCCATATGATCCAAGTCAATGGTAAATATAGCTTTGTGATCTCCACTAGGAATTATTTCACATAACCCCATGAACTCAGTGATAGCTTTGTCATTCTAAAATACATCTCAAACACATGGTCCTTGTTTTTTCGAATCAATCAATTGGAGGTAGACTAAGGGAATGCTATCATCGATAGTGTTGAGGTTTAGAATGGATAAGGTAAAGAAAGAGGTATTGCCAAGATATCTAGTCATGGTGTTAGACAGGTCAAGCTCTCAGAATATTTTGGCTATGTCATAGTCACTGGAGGTATAATATTCCCACTCATATTCATTATATTTGGGCTCGATATAGTCATTGTCAAGTGTCTTGGATGTCTCAGGAATATCAAGTGTCTCAGATATCCTAATATTCTTCAAATCACTCTCTTCCTCACTTGAAAGTACCTTAGTACTAGGAGTTCCTATCTTTATTAGTTTGACCCTAGCCCTAATTGTTTTGGTTGCTTAGATACTATCAAATGTTATGTCATCCCACTTTTGTTCAATCCAAGTCCGCTATGTCTATCATAGCCTTTGTTCTTCATGATTTCAAAACCTTTGCCATATTGTTTAGTAGGTATTTTCTTGGGTGAAATGACCTCTTCTTATTCTTCTCCATATAGCCATGAGGTCACATATCCTTCATTGATGGATTTTTTACTTAGATCTCCCCATTTTTTGAAGGTTGTCATGGGAGCCACTTGAAAAGTGACCTTAGATTGTCTCTTGTCTGCTAACGATTTGCCATATGTATTAGGAGATGTAACTTGTTAATGAAATAAGATGTCTTCATGTGATATTCACCATACCCCTTGTCTTGGACCTCAAATTTGGGATTAGGAGGCAAATTTTTCGAGGTGGATGCTTTGGATAAGATGGAAGGGTCAACATAGTGAGATGAGGAGGATGATGAGGCTTCCTGATTTATTGGCACTTTTTTTTCAAGTGTTCCTCTTAGATTACTGCAATATTGAAATGGGTCAAGGTCACCAGCAATTATGATTTCAATGTTGTTATATGGGAATTTGAGGCATTGATGGTAGGTGGAGGGTGTGGCTTTAATGTCATGGATCCATGGTCATCCAAGGAGAAGATTGTATGGGAGATCAAGGTCCAAGACTTGGAAGGTAGTGTCCATTGTTGCAGGTCCAACATTGATTGGTATTGTTATAAAACCCTTAGAGGAGCATTCTTGATCATCATATGCTTTGATAACAATTATCTTTGTCGCATCTACACATGATTTAGAGAAACCTAATGCCTTAACCAATTTTAGGGTACAAATATTTAATTATGCTCCACCATCTACCAAGACTCATCTGACTTTGTGTTTATGGATGAAGACTTTGAGGTGCAGGGGATCACTGTGACTGGTCTTTTGGGTTGAATAATCTTGGTCTGAGAAAGTAATTTGGTGAACTCGTATTAGCCAAGTGGCCCACTATTTCATGGAAATGATTGACATCAAGTCCAGTGAGGAAAGTAGTGTCTTAAAAAAGATTTGTCAAGAATGGCCTTGTGCTTGGGGTATATATGAAGCAGATCTCAAGGATGGATATGTATGTGTGTTTTCCCCAAATGGTCTAGTAGGTTATATTGGGACTTTTTTTGTTACTTTGGGGGAGTGACTTGTACAGTCACCTTGTTTCGATAGGTATTTATGGCACATTCTA
>VDFB02344993.1:35810-134816 GCA_007258455.2 Sequoia sempervirens | reverse complement strand
CTATTAGAGGTCAGTTGTTGTCCATCTACTACAATAATAGCCCTTTCAATTAGGTCTAGAATGATGTTTTTCAATTGTCTACATGACAAAGTTGAATGTCCTTTGGCATAGTGATAGTCAAAAAATGCATTTTCATCCCACCAAGAAGACTTGAATTTCCTTGGATCATATGGTTTTTCCTTAGGAATTTGTATGATTTTTTTTTGTAAGAGTTGTTTGAGGACTAATTCAATTGGTTCCCCTAAAGGGGTATACTTGCGTCTTGTGGGAGATTTTCTTTGAAGTCTTTTTCATTGAGTATTTCAAAGGGAATTTGTTATTCTTTAGAATCATGTAGTGGCTTATTTGGTGTATTAGGTTCTTTAAATTTGATTGTAGGACTAGTGTGTATATCCTTTGCATCAACAACTCCGTCATTGGTGACATTTTTGTTGCGGGCCCAATATTTGCACTTTTCATTTGAAGTGTTTTGGCCATTTTGTGTCTTGTTGCATGTCTTGAGTTCACCTTTGGAAATAAAGTCCTTTTATTTGGTGCCACAATGGGTTTAGAGTTGAAAATTTAAGTCTGTGATAAAAATTTCTGGGGTAAGTACAAAAATATGGGGGGCCAAAAAGTGGCCAATTTACTTTTTCATCCCAAAATAGCAAAAAAATGAGCACGTTATAGTAAAACACACTCACGATATGGGTTGGTAGTGACCAAGCCATAACCTAAGTGCATTATAACACACTTGAATTATGATTTAAATTTCAAACAATGTGCATTTTTTGAAATCAAAAAAACATTTCCAAAATGTGAGCTCATTATAACACACTCACATTTTGGTCTACATTGAATTTTTTTTATTCTCTTTTTCTTGTCTCTTTCTTCTTGTTATCTTTCAAGGAAACTATATACATGAAATAAACATTTACATATATATTTAAGTATAAGTTGGCATTTACATATGGACATTTACTTTCCTATACTTTAAGTTATATTTAATGTATATAGTTTCAAGATGTTTGAGAGTGGTTTTGGATCTCTAGGATTTATGATTCAAATTCTAGGTTTTTGAAGATCTTACAATCTTTTAAATAGCCAAATTTTAGTAATCAGCATGTCAAATATCGATGTCAGTCCATTGTCATCCATTATCTTTCTCTTTCTCCTATCTCATTATATCCCTTATGCGTCTCTCTATCCTCTCCCTTCCTTCTTCCTCCCATCCACCTGTCCATTTCCTCCTCTCTCTCTCTCTCTCTCCACCTTCCTCCTTCCACTCTCTCTTCCTTCATCCATCCACCTTCTATATCCTTTCCTATCCCCCCTTCCCTCCACTCCTCTCTCAATCCTCTCCACCTTCCTCCTTCCCTCTCTTTCTCTTCCCCTCATCCCACCCACCTTCCCTCTCTACTTCTCTTTTATCTAACCTATCCCTCTTTTGCCCTGTCTCTCACCCTCCCTCCTCTCTCAATCTCTCCCATTTCATCATTCCCCGTCATAATATCGTTGTCATAATCGCGTATATGTCCATCGTCATCATCATTTCCGGCTGTTTCGATATCCGTCCCGCTCTGTCGCATATCATCTGCGCCATATGTTTATGCATCGCCATGTCATCTCTGCATTATATCACATTTCCCTGTATGGCTATGTCTGGATCATCCCGTTTCTGCTATCTCATCACGTGATTTCATATCGATCTTTATTCATTTTGAAACGTGGACAATGTCTCGCATGCGCATCATTCCATCTCTGCTCCGTCGTTTAATAATATCTCCGTCATATCACATCTGTCTGCGTCGTTTGTCTTGTTCCCCGGTAATGGCTATGCGCAATCAATATCGTCATGTTTTTCATCATCATCACCTCTTCCCTCTCTCCCACCTTCCCTCCTCTCCTTCCCTCCACTATTTCCTCTATATCTCTCTCTCTCTCTCTCTCTCTCTCTCTCTCTCTCTCTCTCTCTCTCTCTCTCTCTCTCTCTCTCTCTCTCTCTCTCTCTCTCTCCTCTCTCTCCTCTCTCTCTCTCTCTCTGGGTTCTCTCTCCCACCCCTCCCCCTCTCAGGTCCTCCCAGCCCTAATCCCTCAGCCTTGTTTATTAGGCCAGCCAGCCTGGCACCGGCCTCGGCCATTCAAGCCCTGCTGCGGCCCAGCCTCGGCCCTAAGTCCCTGACCCATGAAGCCTTCGCCTCCTAGGCCATCTGCCCTGGATGCTTGTGCAGCCCAGGCCCTAATCCCTCAGCCTTAGGCCATGATCCCTCAGGCCTTAGGCCCTTGAGCCTAAAGATCTCAGCCCCTGGATGCCTTAGATCCTTAGGCCCACATGCCACATACATGTGGCGTTGGACTCGGCCTTGAGACATTGTCCTCGGCAGCTTCCAGATCTCCTGGCCACCATGCCCTGTATACTTCCTCAGCCAGCGTCCGTGTGCTTATGCCTCTGACTGATCCTAAGGGTGGCTGATTCATTAAGGCCAACCCAGCCTAGTTCATCGGCCCTGTAATGGCCAGGCCCTTGTCTCTTGTTGCTCAGTGGCCAAGCCTTAATCCCTCAGCCTTAAATGCTTAAGCCTAGGCCCTTGACCATTAGGCCCAGCAAATCCTTAAGCCCTTGGCCCTTAAGCCCTAATCCCACTGAAGCCCCTGTCCCTAAGAGCCTCGAGGCATCTGCCCTTGGAATCCTCAGGCAGCCCTCGGCCAAGCCCTAGTATTGCCCTCCAAGCCCCTGTTCCCCAGCCATCCTGAAGCCCTAGTCCCTACAGCCTATGCACAGAGCCCTATGCCTCGGCTTTATGAGACACTTTATCCCTCAGCCCTGCAACTGGCCCTCACGTCCCTATGCCTGTACCTGTTGGTTGCTCCCAAGAGTTGGACACAGACCAATGAACCTAGGGCTTAGCCATTGATGTATGCTCCCGGCGGACTCAGGGAGTTTGTTGATACATTGACATTTCTTTTTATAGAATATAATTCCCAATGAAATCACACTAGGGAAAGCATTGACAACCTCAAATATGGCTAAGTTCTTGGTATACCAACACTAACTTAGTAATTAGGAAGTAGAACACACTAAACCTCAACCAAACAATATGGATTTAAAATGATTTTGAATTTAAACTTGTTTCTAAGATGCATAAAACTGAATAATAGATCAGTGCCAATTTTAGGCCATGGAGTCACACACATAAAGAGGATTCATCAAAAAATTATGCCCAACTAGAGGATTTAAAATTGTTAATTCCTTGCATCAACTGTTAGTGTCTTACACCAACAATTCCACTCATGTTGTCAATCAAACTCTTCTTATTAGATCCAACCTACATATTTAAAGCACAATTGCCTGCTCAAAGTATTTTAACTATTTCATTGAAAAAAAACTATGAACAGATAAAACTATCTCAAGGAAATTGAGATGATAAATCCAATGATACTTTATATTATTGAATTTATATGACTAAAATGTATAGATCTGCAAAAAATTTGATGATATTCATGATCTTCATGATTTTTTTGCACAAACTGGTCGTATTTGCTCATAAAATTAGAAATTACAACTTATAGACTCAAAAAATGACTCAGATTTAGCAATTCTCTATCTACCCAGCCCCATACAAGAATTTAGAATAGAACTCAACCTCAAAACCCCTGAAAAGGAGAAGAAAATAATATAAAGAAGAATAGAGAACTCTAGAAGAAACCCTAAACCTAATTTGGTGATGCCATCTGGAAACCTCTTCATCGTTGATCAACAAAAACAAAGCCTCTCTCTTCTCTATGTAGCCAATTTTTCCTCCAAAATTCCTTTACACCAAGTTCCCAAGCAACTAAAAAAATGCCCATGTGGAGAATTTCTCCATTTTCTCCCAGCAGCTTAAAACAGTTGAAAAATATCCTACCCATGAAAGCTCATTATTTTACCAATACATTGTTCCCTAGCAAATATTTCATTTTACTCTTTATTTCTATTGCTGCACATTATGTTTTAAATATTCAATTTAAAACATTCACTTAGGAGTGAAATACTTTCCAACACGTGCACGTCTGCTTTATTTTACACCTAAGTGTAAAATGTTCACTTTATTCACCCGGGAAAATAGAAACTTTACTGAGTTTTTATTTCATTTTGGACTTTAATGAAAACATTTGCTTGATTTTCACTTTTAGATTTGCTCGATTTACATTTAATGACCTATTTTAATAATGATGCTTCTAAATGTTTTAAAATCCCCCCACACTTATCGGGCAACATTTAAGTTTTAAAGAACTTCAATGTTTTAACTTTTAATTTCACTTAAAATTCCACCTATGCAAAAACTCCAACTGGGCTCGCCTATTTATTTATTTGCGCCCCTCATTTACAACTCACTAATGCTTTTACTCCACATTTTAAACTTTTAAATTTTTAGTATTTTAGGAATTTATCAGGAAAACAAACATCATGGATGGCTTTTAATTATTTCAACCATTTATTTAAAATTCCTATGAAGTTTCCCCCATGTCCCACCTTATCCACATGGCATGATCTCACCATTTCATGGGAATTAACTCGTGAGCACCTTGGGGGTGCGGGCCAGTGGGCAACGGTTGAGGTGTGGCTACACTGAGATCTCCATTCTATGTCGTTGATCCTACTTCTCTCCTATGTTGTTCCCTAATTTCCACTTCATGCCTTTCTTGTGCAACTTCCTCCCCCAGTCATGGCGGCTTCATTTCCCTGTGCTCCATGTTCATTGAAGGCTCAAAGTGCCTCGCTATGTTCTCTAGCTTGCAACCATTCTTTTGTGCCTTTCAAAAGCTTGTTCAAACAACTTTTATGTGTTTCCCTTGCCTGTGATGGATGTGCCTCATTCATTGCTCTGATGGAGGCTTCCAAAGCTTTATCAAAACATTCTATTCTACTTTTTGATGGTGCCTTTTACATTCTTCTAAATTTTACATTTGTTCTATATCTTTGGTGTTGGGCGTGTATCATTCACTACTCTCCAAACACATTTGCTAAGGAGTTTCTAAAGCATTTTCAATAAATTCATATTGCGATATTGTTGTCAATGGTATTCCATGTGTATTTGTTGTTTTATTGAAAGAATGTATGTTGATTGCATCTGCTTCAAAGATTTCTGATGAATATTTTACATATTCAACTTGTATATGCTCTACAACCAACAAAATCTATTTTGTTCGTATCGGCCTAGGCACATGATTCTTCATGAGATTACATTTTTTAAAGAAAACATCAGTCATTCAGGTAGCATGCTCTACTAAGGCTTCCATTTGCATTTGTAATCTTTGTAAATAGTGGCCACTTCTCCTTATTTATCCTTTATGATTTTTGGGTGTGCTTCCCTCCATGATGCACTGAAGTCTCTTCATTTGGCAGGGAATTTGCATAAAAGTTACTAAATCCTTTTCAACAAATCCATATTTGTCGGCCTTCATCTCTATGCTTTGGCGTTCTTGACCCTTAATTGTGTTGGAAATCAGATCTTGCTAGGAGGCATTCCCATCCTTGTATTGGTGCAAGCTTCATTGAAGATTCCACAACCCTTTCAAGAATACATTTTGTGCATATTCTACCATTGCTTCTCCTGCTGCGTGCACCAAAGGCATTGAAATTTACTAAAACAATTTCAACAAATACATTTATATGTACTGCAATGTAACTAGGGTTACATGAGATTACATTTATCAGATTTTCTCTATGGCAACTGGCATGGCTGTAGTGGTGCTAACTGCATTTACTATTGTTTCTAAAGCTTTCTTTAACATATTCATTCAGTGTGTTTGCTGCAATCATGTCATTCCTTTTAATCATTCACATCCCATCGACAAACCTCCTTCACATGGCATGGTGGCTAATATGCATTTGATTGAAAGTCTCTGAGAACGTTTCAAAAAATGTTTCATGCATTGTTCTTTTTTATGTTCCCAAATTCTCTCATAGTGGTGTGGCATCTTTCCTTGGGTAGAGCTCATGCTTCTCATTTTACCATATATAAGGCATAGTAAAATATGGGATGTTTTCTCTTATTTTATCTCATATGCACTTACCCTTTTTCTTTTTCTCTTGGCTTTGTCTGAATTCTTTTGATGTTGTAATCCACCATTTTTCCATCTTTTATCATTGATCTTTCCTATCTTCTCCCAAAGCATTGAAGTATTTCACTGATAATAAAAATAATTGGAACACTTGTTTTATTGAAATGACCCATTCTATTGATTGAATAAGATAATTTTTCCCAATGAAAAAAACTCCAGAGATCCTTTAGAATAGTTATTCTAAATGTCTATGATTACCATCCAATTAATGAACTAACCTTCAAAATTTATATTTGAAAACCAGATATAGCTTTACCCTCGAACCTTTGAAGGAAATTGTGATCATTCACTCCTCATACTGACCAAAGCAGGGTGATTTACTTGAAGTGGTTACCACAATTCAACACTTACAAGTTCATGACCATGCAAATTAGGTTGGGTCCCATGTGGGCCCGACTAAAAAAAAATCATTTTCAAACAAATTTCATCATTCAAATTGATCAGACATAGTATCTGAATGTTTCTAGAGTGAAAATATGAAGTGAGTTTCCATTAAAATCTACTTTCAAGCACATTTGAAAAATGGTGAAAACTAGCCAAGGTGGCTCTGGAATCGACCTAGGAAACTAGTCAAACGACATTCTGGAGCCATAAAAACTTGCAGGCATGCAGACATTGATCCAAAGAATGCAATACAAAAGAAGGCTCGATGAAAGGAGTCATGAATTGAAAGATATTCGCTATCAAAGTTGCCTACTTAGACTTTCTACAACAAACAATTGTTCTGAACCAATTGAAACTGATGAAATCACCTCGTCGAGAAAATAACAAATCAACTCCTAGTGAGCTGCCACCGGACACAGTAGATCACTTTGGTACACTTAATACATGTACAAAATGGATTTGTTTGAATCATCTCCCATCAAAAGATATTGACAGTCAAAGTTGACCTCTTAGAAAGGTTTCTAGAAATGCAAGTGCAAAACATGAGAAATTCCATTTGGTTTTGATTTGCTAAAAATAGCAAATCAACTCATAAAGCTCTAAAAATTGACATGGAAGTATGTCTTGGTATGGAGAATACATAACAACATTCTTTTTCTCTTGATGATAAACTAGTTGTAAAATGCGAGCTCAAACGGGAGGCTACTTTGTAGAACTAAAGGTTTACAAATAGTAGAAAAGTGCCAAAACCCTCTAGCTTCACTTTTTGAAACCCTGACAAAAATCATCGTAGGAAGTTGAAAATTGGCATGCATACTCACATAGGATACATGAGTGATTTTGCAAGTGGGTTTTGCATGAAAATCAGCAGGCATCAAATTACGACCCCCCAAAGTGTGTCACATAGGCAGATTCTTTGGGTGCACTTCTGAGAGTGCAGAGGAATTTTTTTGAAATGGGTACTTCAAATTTGGAAAATTTGAGAGTGCCAATAGTGGCTCCAATTGGGGATGTATGCCCCCTGTGGGCATAGCAAGATTCTAGATCTTTGGAGAGTAGACCAAATACTAAGTCATCAGGTGTCCTCAAACTACTCCTTTATTGATCTTATTTTTCAACTTAATCTAGCGACCCTAGGCCACCAAATGAAAATTTGGAATCAATACTTTCCTCTGCGAAACACAATTCTATAAAAATAACTTATCTCACTCAACTCATGCTTGCCTCTATCAAACCATAACAACATGGGTGACTGCACCCTTGCAAACACAAGTATTAGGTTGCCTTCATGCAAGTGGAAACTTGCTTTTTGTTTAGATTTGTTACATGGCAACCAAATCAAATAGGTTTCATCACTTTCACTCTCTTCATTCTCTATTTTTGTATCAAGTTGTAACATAAGAGGATAGTGATCAAGACCACATTCAGTAACCCTCTCATAATGATCATGCTTAGAGGAGATATCACAACTAAAAAACAATATGCAATCCTCTTGTGTGCTGAGCAAAGATTGCTCATGCATCTATGTCTCCTCCAACTGAAATGCATCATTGGTTAGCCCGTCTTCATCCCAACAACACAACCCAAACAGATTTCCATGTGATTCAAGATTATGTTTATCAACACCCACAATACCTTCGTCTCCATTCAAATCATGGCATTCAAAAGAAATACCAACAACATCCTAGACATATTTCTCCACCTCATGTTCAAAGGAAAGATCACCAACATTAAACATGTTACCACAAAGGGAAACTTCAAGTATAGGTACATGTGAATCAATAATTTCATTTGCAACAAATTCATCATAGTGAGTGTCAAAGACACATTCACCAATGCAAGGTGTATCAAAATCAACATCATCTCTTCCTGCTTCAACAAGAAAATCTAAAACATACTGCTCATGAGAGGAAATATGTATTGCAGATCCAAAAAAAGGTCCTCATATGCATCTATATGATAGACACAATCATATTCTTCATGTTCAAACTCATCACAAAAGTTGTGATTAGTTGTACCAATGTTTATCTCTACATTTTCACTTTCATGTACAACTATATAAATTCTTTCCTCATGCAAACATTTAGTAATGGCTTCAAAGGCGGAAAAAGGAATAGAAGAAGGTAAAACATCTAGAAAATTAGGGATTCCTTGTTCATCATTATCAACTGCTTGTACGAATTCATTCAATACATCTCCTACATGCATATCCTTCTCTTTGTTCACACTACTGCAACAATCAGCAGGGCTGCATTCCTCATTGTCAAATTGAAAATCATCATTTGTTTCTTCATGGAAACTTCTCACAAATGACTACTTTGACTGAAAATCCCTTCATGCTATGTTATTTGTAGTTGATACACTGATGTTCTCAAAATAATTCTTCAGAACTGTAGGTTCCTTTATCTCATCATGAAAGCTCTCATCAATGCCACATACACTCAAAAGATTGGTATAACCAAGTGTACTGTGGTATTGTTGATTACACATGTCTTCTTCAAACAAGATGTTCAATTCATATCCATCATATTCTTATTTTTGTGAGCTTTCAGAAACATTTTCATCTTCAGCATCATTGCAGCCTTCATTTGCTATAGAAAATATGCTTTCTATTTCTAAATTTTCAAAACAAATATAAGACATTTCACATGTTTCATTTATCTCTTCATGACCATCATGGCTGCAACATTCTTCTGGACATATTTCTTCAGTAGGTTATTCAGAAACAACATCCTTATCACTGCATGATGCACTATCATTCTTGTCTTCTATTATACCATCTGCATCCATTGGACTAAATCTTGAAAAATTACCATCACATAATTGAGTTAGGAGATGAATTCCACATTTATCTATCATTTCCTCAATTATTGAAAGCCATTTATATAAGCATTTAAGGCTAGGGGGCCTCAAGTGAATTGGCATGGTACTTAGACCTAGCTTATAATTCTCACAAAAAAAATCATTGCAAAATTATTCATTAGGTCTTTCTAATTATGGTATAGCAAGCAGAAATTTCATAAATCTATCATGAAAATCATAGATAGATTCATCCTCCAATCTTTCTATATCACACAATGCATCAATATATGATTCAGACTCAACCTTGTTTGCAATTTCCTTTTCAAATTCTTCTTGAGTATGTAGATTTCTATCTTCAGACAACCATTCCTCATTCACTATTGGCTCATCTTTAAAAGTATCAAAGAAAAATGCTCTGATCTCATGCCATGAATCTATGGAATGCATTGGTAAGCAAGTAAACCAACCTTCAGCCATACCTTCTAAATTTCTTACAAAAAATTCATGATAACATCTTCTTCATTCTGATAATCTTCCATCAAATCAATGGAACATTGTACATATTTTAATGTCGATTCTTCAAAAATCATCTCTAAACTTAGGAAAATGTTCATTAACTCTTCTTGGGATGAAATGTGGGTAACCTTGGATTTTACTAAAATCTAAAGGGTTGTATCTTTCATTATCAAACACCTTCCTATGAGGATAAGGTTGTGTTCTAAGCATGATATTACAACTTGTAGAGGGAGAATTAGGACAACAATGCATTTTACAAATGAAAATGATTCCCTCTACAACTATTCAATACAATATTCAACCTCCCTTGATTGTAGTGCTTAATATCACTAAATAAGGGAACCAAAGTTCTTTCCTAAGGAGTTCAAACATGTGAAGAATACCTGGAAACGTTGCAATTGCTATAAATTTTCTGGAAATATTATAGATCTAGAACTATAATCACCTCTTCAACAGGTTCTTCTTGACAGAGTCACCACCTCTCTTTGTAGAGGATAGAACTTCAAATAGCATGAAGTTCTTTCATAGGTAAATCTCCTTTTGAGTTCCTTTCACCAATAGAGCACCATAGATCTTGAAATCTTCAAGCTCACTGCAACAAATCTTTCTCCAAGCTTGAAATTCTTTAATATTTGAAAAAAAATCAGAATGACAAATAATAATGACACTGTAACTATGCAGTGTACACTTGGAGATTCAAGTTTCTCCCTAGCAGAGTCACCATTTTGTTGGTGCTCCAAATAGAACTAGACCAATGAATCCTAAAGATGTAGCCACTTCTTATGCTTAGACTCAAGGGGGATTTGGCCAACTGACAAGATTCAGTCAGAGACGAAGATATTCTATACTTCTGGCTCTGTAGGACCAAGGTGGGTCAACCTATATAATGCCCAAAACTTAATTCACTCATATACACTAACATTGCTTTTTATAGCAAATAATTCCCAATGAAAACACATTAATGAAAGCATTGACAACCTCAAATCTAGCTAAGTTTTTGGTATACCAACACTAACTCAGTAATTGGGAAGCAGAACATACTAAACCTCAACCAAAAAATAGGGATTTAAAATGATTTTTAATTTAAACTTGTTTCTGAGATGCATAAAACTGAATAATAGATCGGTGCCAATTCTAGGCCATGGAGTCACACACATAAAGAGGATTCATTAGCAAATGATGCTCAACCAATGGATTTAAAATTGTTAATGCCTTGCATGAACTGTTAGTGTCTTATAGCAACAATTACACTCCTATTGTCAATCAAACTCTTCTTATCAGATCCAACTTGCATATTTAAATCACAATTACCTGCTCAAAGTATTTTAACTATTTTATTGAAAAAGAACTATGAATAGATAAAACAATCTCAAGGGAATTGAGATGACAAATCTAAAGATACTTTATATTATTGAATTTCTATGACTAAAATGCATAGATCTAGAGACAATTTGATGAAATTTATGGCTTTCATGATTTAATTGCACAAACTGGCTATATTTGCTCATAAAATCAGAAATTACAGCTTACAAACTCAAAAAATGACTCAGATTTAGCAATTCTCTATCTACCTAGCCCCATACAAGAATTCAGAATAGAAATCAACCTCATAACCCCTAAAAAATGAGAGAAGAAAAGAATATAAAGAAGAATAGAGAACTCTAGAAGAAGCCCTAAAGATGATCCTGAGATGCCATCTGGAAACCTCTTCACCATTGATCAACAAAAACAAAGCCTCTCTCCCCTCTCTACAACCAATTTTTCCACCAAAATTTCTTTGCACCAAGTTGCCAAGCAACTGAAAAAATTATCGTGGGGAGAATTTCTCCATTTTCACCTAGCAGCTGAAAAAATTTAAAAAATATTCTGCCCGTGAAAGTTCATTATTTTACCAGCGCATTGTTCCCCAGCAAATATTTCATTTTACACTTTATTTCTATTGTTGCACATTATGTTTTAAATATTCAATTTAAAACATTCACTTAGGAGTGAAATACTTTCCAGCACATGCACCTTTTTTTATTTTACACCTAAGTGTAAAATGTTCACTTTATTCACCTGGGCAAATAGAAACTTTACCCATGCATCCATGTGAGTTTTTATTTCATTTCGAACTTTAATGAAAACATTTGCTTGATTTTCACTTTTAGATTTTCCTCATTTACATTTAATCACATGTTTGAATAATGATGCTTTTAAATGTCTTAAATGCCCCCCACATTTATCGGGCAACAATTAAGTTTTAAAGAACTTTAATGTTTTTCCCTTTAATTTCACTTAAAATCCCACCCACCCAAAGACTCCAGTCGGGCCTTATTTATTTACGCCCCTCATTTACAACTCACTGATGCTTTTACTCCACATTTTAATCTTTTAAATTTTTATCCTTTTAAGAATTTATTAGGAAAACGAACATCATGGATGGCTTTTAATTATTTCAACCATTTATTTAAAACACCTATGAAGTTTCCCCCAGGTCCCACCTTATCCATGTGGTACGATCTCACCATTTCATGGGAATTAACTTGTGAGCACCTTGGAGGTGTGGGCCAGTGGGCAACGGTTGAGATGTGGTTGCACAAAGATCTCCATTCTATGTCGTTGATCCTACTTGTCTCCTCTGTTGTGCCCTAATTTCAACTTTGTGCCTTTCTCATGCAACTTCCTCCTCCAATCATGGCAACTTAATTTCCCTGTGCTCCATGTTCATTGAAGGCTCAAAGTGCCTCACTATGTTGTATGGCTTGTAGCCATTCTTGTGTGCCTTTCAAAAGCTTGTTCAAGCAATTTTTATGTGTTTCCCTTGCATTTGATGGACGCACCTCATCCATTGCTTTGATGGAGGCTTCCAAAGCTTTATCAAAAAATTCTAATCTACTTTTTGATGGTTCCTTTTACATTCTTCCACATTTTGCATTTTTTTTGTATCTTTGATGTTGGGTGTGTATCATTCACTGCTCTCCAAACACATTTGTTGAGGAGTTTCTAAAGCATTTTCAACAACTTCATATTGTGTTGTTGTCATGGTATTCCATGTGTATTTGTTGTTTTATGTAAATAATGTATATTGATTGCATCTACTTCAAATATTTATGATGAAATTTTTACATATTAACCTTGTATATGGTGTGCAGCCAACAAAATCTATTTTATGTGTATTGGCCTAAGCGCAGGATTCTTCATGAGATTAATTTTGTAAAGAAAACATCAATCATCTAGGTAGAATGCTCTGCCAAGGCTTCCATTTGCATTTGTAATCTCTATAAAGGGTGGCCACTTCTCCTTATTTATCCTTTATGCTTTGTTGGGTGCCCTACCCTTCATGATGCGCTAAAGCATCTTTATTGGGCAGGGAATTTGAATAAAAGTTACTAAATCCTTTTCAACAAATCCTTATTTTTCAGCCTTCATCTCCACGCTTTGGCGTTCTTGACCCTTAATTGTGTTGGAAATCACATCTTGCTAGGAGGCGTTCCCATCCTTGTATTGGTGTGGGATTCATTGAAGTTTCCACAAACCTTTCAAGAATACATTTTGTGCATATTCTACCATTGCTTCTCCTGCTACGCACGCCAAAGGCATTAAGGCTACCACTAGTATTTTCTTGAAAGTTACCAAAAAAAATTCAACAAATACATTTATATGTAGTGCACTATAACTAGGGTTACATGAGATTACATTTATCAGATTTTCTTTGTGGCAATTGGCATGGCTGTAGTAGTGCTAACTGCATTTACTAAAGGTTTTGGAAGCTTTCTTTAACACATTCATTCAATGCATTTGCTACAATCATGTCATTCCTTTTAATCATTCACATCCCATCGACAAACCTCTTTCACATGGCATGGTGGCTAATATGCATTTGATTGAAAGTCTCTAAGAAAGTTTCAACAAATGTTTCATGCATTATTCTTTTTTATGTTCTCAACTTTTCCCACTGGGGTGTGGCATCTTTCCTTGGGTAGAGCTTGTGCTTCTCATTTTACCAATATAAGGCATAGTAAAATATGGGATGTTTTCTCTTATTTTATCTCATCTGCACTAACCCTTTTCCTTTTTCTCTTTGCTTTGTCTGAATTCTTTTGATGTTGTAATCCACCATTTTTTTCTTTTATCATTGATCTTATCTATCTTCTCCCAAAGCATTGAAGTATTTCATTGATTATAAGAACATTGGAACATTTGTTATATTGAAATGAACCATCCTATTGATTGAATAAGATCATTGTTCCCAATGACCAAAACTCTAGAGATGCTTCAGAATAGTTATTCTGAATGTCTATGATTACCATCTAATTAATGAAATAACCTTCAAACTTTATATTTGAAAACCAAATATAGCTTTACCTTTGAACCTTTGAAGGAAATTGTGATCATTCGCTCCTCATCATACTGACCAACTTAGAGTGATTTACTTGAAGTGGTTACTAGAATGCAACACTTACAAGTTCATGACCATGCAAATCAGGTTGGGTGACATGTGGGCCCGACTAAAAAAAATTGTTTTCAAAAAATTTTCATCATTGAAATTGATCATACATAGTCTGTGAATGTTTCTGGAGTAAAAAAATGAAGTGGGTTTCCATTAATGTCCACTTTCAAGCACATTTGAAAAATGGTGAAAACTGGCCAAGGTGGCTCTGGTATCGACTTAGGAAACTGGTCAAATGACCTCGTGGAGCCATAAAAGCTTCCAAGCATGCAAACATTGATCCAAAAAATGTAATGCAAAATAAGGCTCAACAAAAGGAGTCACGAGTTGAAAGATATTTGTTGTCAAAGTTTCCTACTCAGACTTTCTACAACAAACAGTTGTTATGAACCAATTGAAACTGATGAAATCACCTCATCAGAAAAATACCAAATTAACTTTTGGTGGGTTGCCACTGGACACAGTAGATCAATTTGGTATAGTGAAAATGTGTGAAAAATGAATTTTCTTTAATCATCTCCCATAAAAAGATATTGATGGTCAAATTTGGCCTCTCAGAAAGGTTTCTGGAAATGCAGGTGCAAAACAGGAGAAATTCCATTTTGTTTTGATCTGCTAAAAATAGCAAATCAATTCATAAAGCTCTAAAAACTGACATGGGAATTTGTCTTGGCATAGAGAATGTAGAACAACATTTTTTTTTCTCTTGAAAATCAACTGGTTGCAAAATGAAAGCTCAAACGAGAGGCTACTTTGTAGAACTGAAGGTTTGCAAATAGTAGATAAGTGCCAAAACCCTCTAACTTCACTTTTCGAAACCCTGACAAAACTTATTGTGGGAAGTTGAAAATTGAAATGCATACTCACATAGGATACATGAGTGAGTCTGCAACTAGGTTTTGCATGAAAATCAATAGGCATCAAATTACGATCCCCCAAAGTGGGTCACTTAGGTAGATTCTTCGGGTGCTCTTTTGAGAGTGCAGAGGAAATTTTTTGAAATGGGAACTTCTAATTTGGAAAATTTGAGAGTGCCTAGAATACCCTCAACCTTAAAACCTAAACCATAAACATTATCCCTTAATCGTATACTATAACTCTAAACCCTACATTCAACCTTGTACCCTAAACCTTAAACCCTAAACCCAATACCTTCAACCCTATTGATGGGTGTTTTGTACACTTTCTCAACATAGGCAGTGCATATGTACAATACCTCTCTTGAAAGGAAATCTCCAACAACAAGTTGTTGAAAATCTCCCCAAGGTCTCTCGGGTGTGAGGTCATGACCTGCATGGAGTTACTCAGTTGATGTTTGATGTGATTTTGCTGGTAATCATAGGGAAGACTTACGTAGTTGGATGCGAAGTGGATCTTAGAATTTGAAGTTTCTGAGATGGGAGTTAAGGTGTAATTTGCTGTAGGTTCAAACAACAATCTAAAACTTTAGTGTTTTCTTCATGTTTGGATTTACAATGTGCAATGAACCTTAGCATAGGTCACTAATTAAAAAAAAGGAAAAAGGGCAGGGAAGAGAGAAGGTTCTTGGATCTGCAACTAACTATGAACAGTAATCATGGAGTTCCTATCGTGGATAGCTTCCTTCAAACATAATTTCACTTAACTAGAAATCTCACAGTCTGATGAAATTTGTGCTATCTTCTAAGGCCTGCAGATATTTCACCATTAATTCACCATATATATGCATCAAAAAAGATAAAAGTGTGGAGTAGCTTTGAATTCAAGCCCAGACTAACTTTACACAGCCATCTACTAGCAGCAAACAACAAAAAGTGTGGACTAGGAGGCCATCTACACAGCAACAATTTTCATAACGACAGAACAACATTATCAAAATTTATCAAAGCATTTTAAATCTAACTTAAAATAGCAATGTAAATCTAAATAAAGAATCTAAAAAATGAGATTGAATCATGAAACATGTGAAGAATTCAGAAAATGCACCAATTCAATGTATTTTCATTATAAATTTCAATAGCATGTCTTTATAACAACTCAACTCTCTTTGGAAATGAGAGGAGACCAGCTATTTATAATGCCCAAAAAGTAGAATGAATGGCCAAGATTTAATCTTATTGTGTGGCCTAGGTTCACTACAAGCTAGGGTTCTACCTACCCCCAATATATTACAATTTAAAATACAGTTTTTTCCATATCCCTATTTCGTCATCTAGTGACAACACTGTAGCATTTTGTCTCTTGTTGATTGCTCCTTCTACTATAGTTATTCCTTCAGAAGCTCTTCCCTGATGATAGGGTCGCCCTCCTACTTCTTCAAAGCTACATATGCCATGAATTTCAAAATCACCGGTTGGAGTTTGTCAACTTCTATAATCTCGGACCGTAGCATCTGATAATTCCATTCTTTCGAGTTGTCCTCAAGCTTCCTCTAGTCTTTGTCATACTTTGTGGCATGATCTCTGAATAGCTCCAACTGGGTGAAGGCAAGGGTGGAAAAACTCATGAAATCTACAGTTATCTCATCAAGCATCCCATCCTCCATTTTCTTCTGGAAATAAGGCTTTATTTTCTCTGGATCCATTTTCATTGTGAGCATGTCATATCCCGTCACTAGCTTCAAATACCGGGTGCAATCAACCCTGATTTCCTTGACCCATTTGATATCTAGATCCTCCTTATCCATTATTTTCTCTAGTCTTTCCCTCCTATTATCAAAATCTCACTTCCACACGTCCACCAACCAATGGTCATCCCCTTTGAATGCGAGCTCCTTTTCCCACGTGGCCTTTGGTAGCCAGAGGATGGCTTCAATCTTTGGATAGGTGGAATTATATGTTGTAGGGAAGTCGGTGCAGAGCTTTTTGGTTCCCTCTAGGGCCTGTTGTAAATCAAAGAATTTGTTGGCTATCCGAACAACCCAGCTGATACCCATGTTCCCGACGTATAGGACTTGTCAGAACTAGCCCTCCATAGTCTTATCCAAGTTCTTCCTCTATCCCAGTTTTCCAATCTATTCTTTGGACAGTAGTTGGGGCGGAGCCATGGATGTGGTAGGGACCACTATTGGATGTAATCCGTCAAGGTGGCCACTTGTGCTTTAAGTTCGTCTTTTGACACCTTATCTTGTTTTATTAGGTGCACCACCATAGCCATTGACTCTTCAAGATGTTCCACCTTCTGTTCTCCGGTAGCAGTCCCCAAGTTAATGGTGGAGACGTTATAACTTACTCCCTCCTAGCCTACCATCGGTGTTGCTATCTACACTGTTCGAGATTCGAAAGCATCCATCGTTACCTTGGATCTAACTTTTGGATTCTTTTCCTTCTTGGTTGAGATTTGTGCTTAGGCTAGGATAGCTTCTAGCCTCTCTCTTGGGTCCTTTGGGGAAGGAGTCTTCTTTTCAAGTTGCTTCTCCAGCCATTCGGGCATGGTAGATTTTTCCTTGGGCAACCTAGATCACCCTTGCCTCCCTCTATCTAAATCTCTTTTTTCTCACCCGTGGGAGCCCTTTCTTTCATTTTGGTGTTGTCTCCTTCTTCCTCATTGAAGTCTTGGACAAATGTGAGGAGTTTGACGGGAGGCTTAGTATTCAATCTCCCTCGGGGACTTCTTCTATCTCAATTTCCTTCCCTTTCTCCTCAGTTTGTTTGTTCTTGTGTCCATGCTCCTCAGGTTTGTCCTCTTCTATATTTCCTTCCTCTCTATAAGGAGGTGGTACAACCTCCAGTTGTCCCCCTATAGGGAGTTCTACCATTTCTATTGTCCTACCACCTTCTTGTTCTTCTCTGGGAGGTGACCTTTCTATCTCTTCTTCATCATGCTTCAGTTGTCTGGCCATTTCCACTTCGAGATCATCATCAAAGATCTGTACAATAGTTCTACCACCTATACCCTCCTCTTCATCTCCACTCTCAGAAGATCTTGTTCCTTCTTCCTCGTAGACCACCCTATCAATTTGTCAGTGTTCATACTCTGGGTGTTCAAGGTACTCATCGGCCTCCTCCTCCATTGCCCTCGAGGCTTCTTGCTCCCACCTCTCCCATTATTTGGAGATTAATATTGTGGCCTCTATTGCCAGTGGTCCTGTTGGAGGTTACGAAGGTGTAGCACTAGTGAGGACCCATGCTACAACAGCTTGGATGGTGGGATCCAGAAAGATCTGAGAAATTTCATAGGGGAAATTTTGCATGTGATGCAAGAAAGCCTCCAGTAATGCTAGTGTGAGCATTGGCGTTGTCACTGCTACTAGTGGGAGTGATGTAGTAGGTGACATGGCAGTGGAGGAAGGTGGATTAGCTGTAGTGGAGGAAGATTCAATCATTATTATGTGCCCCACCATGGGAGAGGAGGCGAGATGGATTGAGATGTCCACTGTAGGTGGGGATGTAGTGACCATGGCCTGGGAAATAGACGTAAGGATGACAGAGACAGGGAGAGCTAGAGGAGGTCTTGGCTGATATGTCTACCCTTCCTCACCCTCTTGAAGGGGATCCTACTAAATTGGTGGTTGCTCCGCAATGCTTCCTATTCATTTGGGCCTCTTGGAAGGTGAGTCTCCTGAGTCTTTCCTTGAATAAACTTTGGGGTCTGGAGACTATTCCGCTTCAGTCCCTTTCCTCTTCTTCGATCTTGTGATTAGAGGAGATTGGATGTCTCGCCCATTAAATTTTTTGTGATGACATCTTTCATGGAACTAGGCTCACTCTTAATCCCTTCATATTTCAAGACAACCCCTTGTTGCTTTAGTCGAGCTACTTGTCCATCAATCCATTCTTTGGCTCGAGCCATGATTGGTTTAGTCACAATGTCGAGGTCATCAACCTCCTATTCATCCTAGTCTATCATTGGCAACGAAAAATTAGCGACTGCAGCATACCTGGGGTCCATGATGGTGTCCTCATCCTCTTTAACCTGGTTTAGTATGGGAAACAGTTGTACCCTTCTTACAAAGTATGCGATCATCCATATGTAATGCCTCACATGCACCTCCTTGTCGCTCTGACAATCTGCACAAAAATCTTCAACATGATGAAGGTGGGCATACCCTAGTCCTAATTCCTTTCATATATGTTCATATGGGTCCATTCATGGGGGAGCAGTGTGTTGGTTGAAATGGTACTCTGCCAATTCCTTTTCAGAATTCCCAGCGCACTGGGAAGTTTGCAATTTATACATCCCCTGACCAAAGGCTAAGCGATAAGGGATCCCTACCAAGTGTTTACTATCGAGGATTGATTGTATATAGTGTAACTCCCAAGAAAGTTCTAAGAATATGATCCCATCATTGGGGTACCAGGGTAGCTTATTCAGCCTTTCTGTGAAGCCCTGAGCATGAATATATGTGAATTTTGGGAACTGTACAAACATGAAGGTGTATTGTTTCAGGAATGCTCGTGTACTGTGTGAAATCCTTCTCTCAAAATCCCCTCCTAGCAGTCTAATGATGTGGATGATGAAGGTGTCATTCACCCTGCAGTACTCCTTATTGAAGTTTCTAAATTATAACTGGGGATATCGGTCATAGGCCTTCAATCTTCGGCCCAACTCCTCATCGGGTGCCACAAATAATCCACTGTATTTCCTCTACTCAACCAATGAATGGACTAGATAGGAGGTCATATAGAATTTAGAGGTCTTCTTTACATTCATAAATTGCTCATGGAAGCAGTCGCTTATAATGCCTCCCTAGTAGAATGAGGCTTTTGTGGTGACATCCTCGTCCCCACGGAGGATTTTTTCAACAAAATATACCATCCACTCTTGGAAAAATGCAGTAGTGCAGAGGCCCATCACCCTGCTCAACATGGTTACTAGGTCATGGTAGTCCTTGAAGAAATTGTTGTGAAAGAGCTCTTGAGGAACCTTCAGAGCACTGCCTCTTTTCTCCTTGAGCCAATATTGATTTATTAACTTCTTACAGCTCATCGGGTTTTCATCCGTTGTTTCCTTTCCTTCCTCCATTGTGGGCATCTCCATCTCTTCAAAGGTAGGAATGTGAAAAGTTCTCATAATTCCCTCAGTGGACATATCAGTGAGGATGTTCCCTTCTCTGTCAATGATGGCTCTTATCTAGGGTTGGTAGGCTTGTCGGCAAGCCATGACCAATTTAGGGGCTATGAGAGATGGGGGGAAGCCTATAGCTTTTGAAATCCCACTTTGTCTGATTGATCTTGAATTGTCAGTTTTTGGGTGGACTCTAACCCTTTCTTTGAACTCGTCAATATCGACATGGTCGATAATGGTGTCGGTGATCTCCTTCCAGTCGGTGATGATTTTTGAATGTAGAGGCTCACCCTGGAACTATTATTTCATTTGGTCTATATTCTCTCTTCCACGAGGAGCTTTGCTTGCTTTCTTTTCTTTGTCTTTCTCTATAGCTGCCCCCTAGGGTCCTTCACCCAATTCCATATAGCCTAAAAACATGGACATAATGAGTACAACCAATTACAAAAGCATTATCATTAGTCAAAATCCTATGGACAAAATCCAATTAGACATCATATGATTAACAAAGTTAAATTTTCTCTTTCAGATGTCGTTAGTCACTTTCTAAAGGGATTTTGGACAATCCGCACCCAAGGGGCTAGATTTCCCTAGCATGAATGTTCTTTTGGAGAGGGCGAATAGGTTGGAGTAGTCTGGGTGGTTTCTCCCATCTTCACATTTTGATGGTTTGAAAGGATCGTGTTGGAGAGGGTCAAATTTTAGCACGTGGGTCGATATTGGTTTTCAAATTTTAGGTTATTTTGACCACTTTAGGAGCACCTGGAGGTTCAAGGCCCAAAAGTTGTTAGGACTTTATGGTTTGAAATAGAAAGGAAGAAATAGAGTTCTAGGGACAAAACTCCAGGGTCCGAGACCTGGGAGGCCGAAAGGCAGTCGATGTTCACTTTCTATTTCGAGGAATTTGGGCCTGAAGGGGTGGGAAGCTATCAAGGTTTCACCATTTTGAATGGCGGTCGAGGCACGCAAACCTAGTGGGAGCAGCCTAGCAGACTGGACCTGGCTTCACACTTGGACGTCAGATTTTCTCTTTAGTTTTCTTTCACTAACTAAGACAGTGGGCCTTGGAGGTCGGGAAGACATGCATGCTTTTCTCTTGTACGTTGGTGAAGGCGGGATATAATCCCAGAGGGCGGAGCCTGGTGAGGGCAAGGATGTCAAAGTTCATCATTGTTTGTTTCTCATGGGAAATGGAAGGTCAGGACTCGGGAGGCAGAAGGTCGCTATCAGATGGTCATTTGAAATGGCGAAGTTGTGATGGAAGTCTGCGGATGGAAATCCACAGACCAGGACCCAAAAATGAGACAGAACCATTTTTCATGTGCGTATAACGCCAAACAACAATAGGCAAGGTGGGTCCCAGAGCTCAAGCAGATGGTGTCATTCTCTTGTTTGGTAATGGCAGAAGCTTCACAGTGTCCCAGACATAGAATTCTAGGGGTTTGGGCCTAGGAAACAAAAATGCAGGCCGGATTTAAGTTTGCTAAATTCGTTGAGTCCGACGGTGAATTACCGATGGAAATCTAGGGTCACGGGCCCAAAAGGCAGTCTCGCCATTTGGAAAAGGTTTTTCTATTTGATACATTTCTTAGCGACAAATTGGCACAGGCCCGGAGGGTGCGAATGCCCTGCATGAAGAATGGCAATGGCGAGGGAGAGTTCTAGATCGATCCTCAGAAATGATTTGGAGGTTTTTTGAGGATTCCAAGACATGGGTTTTGTAGGTCTTAATGTGTTTTATCAGTTAAATTCATTTTTAGCCCATGTTGTTCATTATCTTAAATGTAAAATCATAAAAAAATTCTCGGTGAAATGAATGGAAAACCTTCCTCGAAAGCCCGATAGGAAAAGATGTGGAATCGACTAAGGGAGGTCGAGTGATGATCTCAGATGTGAAGGTGCAAGCGATGAATGCAATGATCTCCTCTAGCAAGAACTTTGATCTCTCTGGAAAACCTGACAAATGAAAATGACAGGTCAGCCCCTATATTTATATCCTCATATGCATTTAATTCCTACATTTAATGTCTGTATGGCTAGCCAGTGGATTGGTAGATTTTAAATTTGTGTACGACGGCGGGAGGTCCAGGTGCCAGGGGTCGAAGGATGTAGGTCAACGATCATTTTGAACTGCACTTTGTAAGGCGATGGTGAAGGAATACCTAAAGTCTGAAGAGCGGAGTTCCATCATAGATTGGTCGTTCAGAATGGCAGAGTCGAAGCGGAATTTTGGACATGGAAGTCTAGTGGAGAAGGCCCGAGAAACAGAATTAGTTCAAATTTGTTTACAAGTTTAAGCGGGCGACAAAGAGGGAGCTAGGTCCTGAGGTTTGGGAAGGTAGATGCCTTCCACCATTTGGAATGGTGAACACCAGAAGGAAACCTGACCAGGGAAACCCGACGAGGCATTCCCGACAAGCCCCAAGGCTGCTGGCAGAAGCAAACTGCCAGGGAGAGTTCGCGAGGTACTAGGACTTAGCCAAAATGAAGGGGAAAAAACACGATCAACCAAAGATGGAAGCTCAAAGGTACGTTGACCATCTGGGAAACCAAAAAACTAGGGCATGCAAAACGGGGCAACGACAAAATGACCCGGCCAGGAAAAAGACAAGAGGGTCCCCATTCTAAATGGGGCATGTGTGTTGAGGGCACAACAAACCCTACATCCAATATTCTAAACACTAATCCATATGCCCTATACACTTAACCATATACCTCAACCTTGAACACTATCCCTCAACCCTCAACCCTATACCATAAACCCTCAACCCTCATCCCTATACCCTATACAATCAACCTTATACCATAAACCCTGAACATTATCCCTCAACCCTATACTTAAACGGTAAACCCTACATTCTCAACCCTTAACCCTATACCTTATACCCTAAACTGTACAACCTAAACCCCATACACAATATCCTAAACCATAATCCCTATACCCTATACAATTAACTAGATACCATCAACCCTAAACATTATCCCTCAACCCTCAACTCTATACCTTAAACCCTAAATCATACACCTTACACCCTCATCCCTATACCCTGTACCTGAAGTCCCCTAAAACCAATACCCTCAACCCTAAACCCAATACCCTCATCCCTATACTGAATATCCTAAACCCTGATCCCTATATCCTATACACTTAAGCCTATACCCTCAAACTTGAACACTATCCCTCAACCCTTGACCCTAAACCTTAAACCCTAAACCCTACACCTTCAAACCTCATCCCTATACACTATACCATCGACCTTATAGCCTAAACCTTGAACATTATCCCTCAACCATATAGTTAAACTCTAAACCCTACATTCAACTATGTACCCTAAACCCTCTATCCTAAACCCAATACACTTAACCCTATACCAAATATTCTAAACCCTAATCCCTATACCCTATACACTTAACCCTATACCCTCAACCTTGAACACTATCCTTGTGCCATAGAAAAATGGACCCTTTGCTTGATATGGATTATTTCAGGGATAAATTGGACTAAACAAGGCCTTAATCTAGTGTTGTGAGGTATTTATGCATCCACACTAGGTCTTGGACCCTTGCAAATCAAATAAAATACATTTAATGACGTCTTGTGAAGTTGTCAAGTGTTGTAACACATTTCCACACTCTTCTAGACTCTTTCTATTATAATTCATATAAATATTCCTTTCTATTCATTGTTAAGACCTATTATGAAGTGTTGTAAAGTCTTATAACAAACTTTCACACTCTCCTAGGCACATCTCCTTATTTACACCTTTCTTATGACTTATTTGGCCCACTTTATGCCCTCACATGACTTAATTAAGTGTATTTTTGAATGTAAACCCGACAAACAATAATAAATACAACATTATTTCTCACATTTTTTTTTAGGTCCTAGTTGTCACCCATTTGCCATGGGTGGCAAATGAGTCCCCCTTGGCCCCAAATTCAAAATATTTCAAATCTCCTTTTAGGTTTTTATTTAAAAGTCACTTGATGTTGGTTTGTGATGAGGTATGAATGGTTACTAAGGCACAAGATTGTATAAATAAGTGTTTTTACCCTCATTTTGACATCTCTTCAATCCATAATCTTCTTATCATCTCTTATTTCATCAATCTTTAATCAAGCAACTTAGGTTTCAAAACATTAAAAGATCAATTTCCATACTTTTAAGGGAATATTCGACATTTTATGTTGTAGAATTTCAAGATCAATGATCATTGCAAGGTAATCTATTCCATTTTTGCATGCTTCATTCCTTTATTTCATCAATTTGGTTTAATTACCTAAATAGGGTTTGACCAAGGCAAACCCCCATACCTCGACAATCAACATTTCTTCTCTTCTTCTTATGTGATTATAGATTTAGGTACTTTGGAAGCTTGGAAATCATTGTAAATCAATTTGAAAAGTCATTCAAGTCTTCTCTTCTTCCTTCAATTCAAGCCATCAACAAAAAGTCATTTTTAGACTCGATTCTAACAATTTCAGAAGCAGAGACATGTAGGAAACAAAATTGCAGATCTAACTCCACAGAATATTCCTCTGATTTTCTAGATTTATATAGGTGGACTAATTCACCACCCATGGCGAATAAGTCCTACCTATAGGCATGAAATTTTTTTTTCTGATATTTTAGTCCCCGACAGTCAAAAACAGGTTTCCTGAAGATTTCAAAAGTAGCAGGACTAATTCTCCATGCTTGGTGAATGAGTCCCAATGGCCATTAACAAAAGTTTCTAAGACATTTTATAAAATTCCAATGACATCATTCTACCTCCAAGTGTGCTCTAATTTCATCCATCTCCTTCTATTCTGCATATTTCATCCATTTGGTTCATTTTAGCATATCACAATGTGTTTTCAAAAAGTCTTTTTTTTAGATTTTGCATTCATGTTTGATCAATTCCATAGTTTAACAACACTCATATCATTCTTTTTAGTCTTCATTCCATCATACATCCTCTAATTTGATGAACTAGTTAGTATTTTTGGATCTAATCTCTCTCCTTTTGGGTGAAAAACCCTATAAGAGTTAGAGTCTCCATTAGATCCAAAAATCTATGGTTCAACCCCTCAACCATCAACCCTATACCATAAACCCTTAACCCTATACCCTCAAACCTCATCCCTATACCCTATACCCTAAACCCTTAACATTATCCCTCGACCTATACTTAAATGGAAAACCCTACACTCTCAACCCTTAACCATATACCTTATCTTAAACCCTACACCCTAAACTCCATACACAATATCATAAACCCTAATCCCTATGCACTACACACTTAACCTTATTCCCTCAACCCTAGACATTATCCCTCAACTCTCAACCCTATACCTTAAACCCATAACCCTACACCCTCAACCCTCATCCCTATACCATATACCACAAGCTTATACCCTAAACCCTAAAAATTATCCCTTGTTGAACAAGATAACTGAGAGGGGGGTGAATCAGTTGTCATGGATTTAAACCTTAGTTCATTCACCAGAACTAATCATTAACACTGCTTAAATGGTTAAACATTAAATGCAAGTATGGAAAGTGAAAACCATCACAAATATGTACAATAAAACCATATTTATGTGGTGAAGCTGATGAACTGTGAAGAATTAAGAAACAATTCCAAGCTCTGGGAGAGGCAGGAGAAGGGCGGGATAACAATCTTCATTGAAAAACTCCATGGCTGGGATCCAAATGTTACTAGGTTTTTTTTCAAGGGTTGGAATGATGGGGAGATTAATTTGTTTGGGGGAAAGGTGGTCATTAATGAGCATCTAATTGCAGAGGTCACGAGGATTTCCATGGAGGGAATTAAGTTCTACAGGGATAAGAAACTCTCTAACCAGTCACTCTAAAAATTTCTAAATTCTAAGGGGGAGAAGGAGGACCTGCGAAGGACAACAAATAGTTATTAAGATTTTGTGAGGATTGTCTCACATTGTTAGAAGGTGTTGAATGTGCTAATGGAGTACTTTACACTGGATGGCCATTACACTAGGGTTTTCGGGTATCATTTCATGCTTCTCAACCATTTTAGGCATCATGTTAGGGTTTCTTTCCCTTTCTATCTTGCTTCTTCTTTGAATGCCAGTTTGCAGAACTATAGATGAAATTCAATAAGGTATTCCATCATCCATGAAGGCCTACTTGTTTTTATTTATGATCATTTTAAATTCATGTCAGATCTGTCCCACCAGACCCCCTCTTCTAAGGATAGGGTTGTTGTTAAGGGGAAAGGGAAATCTAATGTGTCTCCCTAGAAGAAGGACAAGAGAAAGGTCTTGAAAGACCCCTCTTATGATGTTAACGAGGAGGATTTTCAATCGACCCCCTCATCTGAATATGCCAGTTACCCTGCTACTGACAGAGAGAAGAGGCCCCATTTTCCTAGGGATCTTAAGGCTAAGGACCATTATTTTAAGGTTGAACGTGAATTCCCTGATGATATTCTTGATATTTCCTATAATGTGTCTATGGATTTTTTCAAGTTAATTGGATGGGTGTTTTTTGAGATTAAGGAAATTAAGTTGAATCAGAGGGCTATGAATAGTAAAATGGAGATGGAGGATGACAATAATAACATAGATAGAGTTAAGTCCACCAATTTAGGGACTAATGAAGAAAATAAATATATGGTTGAGTGCCTTAAGAAAACTATAGAGGATCTACAACATTTCAATAGCAACCATGATGGTAGGTTGTCTGAGATGGAGGAAAAGCTAAAGAATATAAAAGAATCCCTCCACAAGGTACTTGTAATGAGCCATAAAATTTTAAAATCTATAGCAAATACTATAAATTTTATGGTGGAAATTTTGGAAAATGCCTATCAAGTCAGGACGACTATGTATGTGGATGTTGAGAAAGAGGAAAGCCAGCTGGAAGGTGGTGGGTTGAGTAATAGAACCAAAGCAAACCTAAAGAGGAAGGAAGATCAGGCTCTTGTGAACATCCAGGAAATAAAAAAATCTACTATTAATATGAACAAACTTGAGCAGGAAGTGGTAGAGATCCTTAGGAATCTGGCCTAGTGGCTAGATTTTTGGTGGTTTTTTGTTGTTCCATTGTTTTCTTCTTTGTGGGAAACATTTCTTTTTTTGCTTGAACTATTGTAATGTTGTATCTATCACTCTCTTATAGTTATTAAGGGTTTCGGGTTCCCTTTAAAAGCTATTTGTTCCTTAATAAAAAAATACCATATTTACGTGGAAAGCCCAATAAGGGGAAACCATGGTGATGATTAATTCATACTATAAAGAATATCAAAACTGATTATAAAAGGCTCACTACCAAAATAAGGACTAACTATCTAGATCAAGACTCATTGTCCAATAGGGCTAACAACTCAGAGGGCTCAATTCCACAAAGATACAAAGAAGATAGAAGATATATGTTACAGAGAGAAGACAATATCAATGCAACAAAGAAATTTACCATCATTTACTCAACCGCTCAAAGACATAGATGAATGATAGAGTACACATTATGCTCACTACATCTGAAAACTCAACATTTAGGCTTTGCACTAATATTCCAAACTCAGGGCTTACACACTTACTGATTTGCATCAATCTCACGTCTATATGCTCTATTTCTTTGCACTTATCACTTTTCACTTGCTTTCCCTTCCTTGTTTCACTACTAACTCATCCTATATTTATACCATCTTCAAATTTGAAACATATACAAAGTCGGCCATCTAACATTAAATTTAAATACGGTTGGTGCCAAAACATCCAAGGGTAGAATTAGAATGATGGGAACCCAAAAACACACTTGATAAGGACCCAAATAGATCCAACACGCTTCATCAACATTGAAGATAGTGTTCAACAAAAGGTCAACCAAACTAGTGTAAACCACGTAAAAAATTAAGCACAAACCTTCCAGATACTGAAACTATCTTCAATACAATCAAAACAACTCAACTCTATAGCTGCAAGTCATACGACTTTACCAAAGAGAAATCTGAACCAACAACATTTCTCCTAGACCTGAACCAAAAGCACAGAAAACCACAGTTCGTGATTGGTGAACATAACTCATACTGTACATTGAATCAATAACCAAAAATATAGATCTAACAACTTCCAATACTCATGATCTACATATCTAAACCACACAATCATAGGAGAAAATCTTATATCCAAACCTAGAGCAACCACTAAACACCTATAATATTTCTTCAATACAATTTTCTCAATATCCTTGACATATATGGCCAATAATCTATAACCATGACATTAATGACAACAAAAAATAGTTGATAACCAATTGACAAGTTGACATCAATGACAACACCTTCATTCTTTCCATTCTTGCAACAATCTCCCCCTTTTTCATTGATGGCAACACATGATGTGAAAAACCATCAAAGAAAACATACTAGCTCTGAATACACTTCTCAAGATTTTTCTTTTTGTTTCTCCCACTTAGTAGATAATATTTTATATTCTTCCTCTCCTCTTTTTTTTGTTTTCTCCTTTTCAAATTCTTCCTCTCTCCCTTTGACATAAATGGAAAAGGCATAAGACAAAAATAGAATACTCATAATGTCAACACCTGACACTACCTACTCCCCCTGAGAGGTAGCCACCAAAACATCGATCCAGAAGAAAGATAGATCCATAGATCCACCAGACTAATGCATCTCCATATGCATCTAGTTCGAGAAAGGAAGGGTAATGACCCCTAACTTTTCCCAAAGATACTCAAAAGTATCTTTAGGAAGAGCCTTTATCAATATATCAATAATTTGATCTTTCATCGAAACATATTCAAGTTCTACTTCATTCTCCATGACCTTCTCTCTCAAGAAATGATATCTAATAGATATATGCTTCATCCTCAAATGCATCACTAGATTCTTTGAAATGTTAATTTCACTTGTATTATCAAAGAAGATAGAAATAGGATCATCATACACCACTGTGATATCTTTCAATGTTTATTTCATCCATAGAACATGTGTACAACAATATACTCAGCTTCAGTAGTAGACAAGGAAACTGAATCTTTCTTTTTACTCAACCATGCCACTAATCTACAACAAAGAAAGAATGCATCACCACTTGTACTCTTTCTATCATCTACACATCTAGCCCAATCTACATCTATATAGGCACTTTGTGTAAAGTCAGTATCTCTAGGATACCATAACCCATAATCTGAAGTGCCATTAAAATATATTAATATTCTTTTAATAGTAGCAACATGTGTCTCCTTAGTATCTTCTATAAATCTGGCCACAAGACAAACAACATGCATAATATCCGATCTAGTAGTTCAGTTAAATACAATAGTCTACCAATCATAGATCTATACTTTCTCTGATCATCCATAGGTGAATCATCATCTTTACCCATTTTGCAACTAGTCACCATAGGAGTACATACCGGTTTGGAACTAGCCATCCCAAACTTCTTCAACATCTCTTTCACATACTTAGACTATGAAATAAAAATTCCTTTCTTTGTTTGATTAATTTGTAGCCCAAGAAAGAAATTCATCTCTCCAAACATGGACATTTCAAATTCTTTCTACATTTCTTCTACAAACATCTTACACATATTTTCATTTCCTCTAAAAATAATTTCATCAACATATGCAACTACAACAAATATTTTTTTCATTTTAATCTTAAAATATAGATTACTATCTTTCATACCTTTATTGAAACCTTGTTGAGGCAAATACATGTCTAACCTTGCATACCAAGCTCTAGGAGCTTGTTTTAATCCATATAATTCTTTCTTCAATATGCACACTATATCTGGTTGATCTGACAATTAAAATCCTTCTAGTTGTTCCATGTAGACCTCTTCTTCTATCTCACCATTCAAAAATATAGACTTGAGATCCATTTGATAGACCTTGAAGTCTTTATGAGAAGGAAATGCTAAGAACATCCTTATAGATTCAATTCTTGCTAATGGATCAAAAGTCTCCTAAAAATCTATGCCTTCTACTTGTGAGTAACCTTTACACACAAGCCTTGCTTTGTTTCTAACCACTTCTCCATTCTCATTCAACTTATTTCTAAATACCCACTTTAATCCAATAATGTTTTTATCTGTCGGTCTTGGGACCAATTCCCAAGTTTGATTCTTCTCAATCTGCATAAGTTATTTCATTGATTCCATCTAATTTTCATCTTTACATGCTTCACTTACATTCTTCAGTTCAATCTTAGAAAATAAACATAGATTTACTTCAACAGTAGCTCTGCTTCTAGTCATTTATCCTTTAGTCTTATCTCCAATAATCTAACTTTGGGAATGATTCTTCTAGACATATCTAGGTGTCTTAGGGGACACCACCAGAGCTTCTTCTTCATTTTTTTCATTCTGCTTCTCATGCATATCCTTTTCCTGCTCTTCCATAATCTCTTCAATTCTTACACAATCAAGTTCATCAGATACATATCCATCAATGTCAATTAAATTATTCATTGTTTCATCAACCTTGACATTTGCACTTTCTACAATCTTTCTCAATATTTTATTGAAACATTTGTATGCTTTTCTTTTAGTAGAATATCCAAGAAAGAATCCTTCATCGCTTCTTGCATCAAACTTTACCAAATTTTATTCATCTCTTCTAATATAACATTTTCTTTTGAATACCTTGAAATACTTAAACAATAGGAATTATTCCATGTCATAGCTTGTAGGGGGTCTTTGTACTATTTTCTCTTTCTTGTACTTAATTGAATACATAAACACTAGTATGAATAGCTTCTCTCCAGTAAACTAGCCTCAGTAATCATTGATCTAGTGGCCTCTTGAACTATTCATTTTTTCCTTTCAACAACTCTATTCTACTAAGGAGTTCTCAGAGTAGATAACTATCTATTTATTCTATGCACTTCAAAAAATATATTAAACTCATGGGAGCACCTATATTAGACCTTAAGTATTTTATCCTCAAATTCACATCATTTGCAACCATAGTTTTGAATGTCTTCAATCTATCTAATGCATTCTATTTATCTCTAAGAAATGTAACCCATGTATATCAAGAAAAATCATCAATCAAAAGCATAAAGTACCTTTCACCTTATATACTTCTCACTCTTGTAGGACCACAGAGATCTGTATGAATTAAATCTAGTAGTCTAGTAGTAGATTGTTCCATTGATCTGTAATGACTTCTTGCTATCTTTCCAAATTGATAGTTCTTTTAGATAGCATTGATAGGCTTTCTAATCCTTGGTAAATATCTCACGGCCTAAACAACACTAATCCTCTCCAAGTTATAAAAATTAATGTGACACATTCTCTGATGCCACAACCAACTATCATTAATCTGAGTCACAAAGCATCGTCCATAAGCACCCTTAAGTTGATAGATATTTCCTTTAGATTTATTTCTTGCAACAATCAATGTTTTGGATCCTTTCCAGATTTCACATCTCTCATCCTTAAACACAAGATCATATCCCTTACCGTTCATCTTTCCAACACTCAAAAGATTATGCCTTAAACCCTTAACATAGTAGACATCATTAGTATTATGTGTGCCATCAAAACTTACTAAACCTATCCCACAAATTTTAGCACTAGTATCATCTCCAAACACAACCAATCCTCCATCATATTTTTCAAGTTTCACAAACTTACTTTTATCACCAATCATGTGATCTGAAAACCCACTATCAACAACCCAATATTTTTTTTCTTGTTTAGAATGTAGAGAAAATATAACAGTATTGTTGATGGGGTTTTTTGCACCTTCTCAACACAAGAAACATACAAGTGCACAACCTCTCTTGAAAGGAAATCTCTAACAAGAAGTTGCTGAAAATTACCCCAAGGTCTCTCAGGTGTCAGGTCATGACATGCTTGAAGTTTGTTAGTTGGTTCAATGTAATTTTTTTGGTAATCATAGGGCAACCTTACGTGTTTAAATTGGAGGGGAATTGGATCCTTTGGTGGAGTTCATCAATTTTTTTGAAGGGTTTCTCTAGTGCTGTAAGTTCAGGACAACATTCTCAAACTCCACTTTAATCTTTAATTTTTGCTTTAAATTGTTCAATGAACTTTATCTAAAGCACCTATTTAAAAAAAGGAAAATGGGAAGGGAAAGGGAGGATTTCCTACTCCTGAAACTACTGATGAATAGTGATAATGGAGGACCCTACAATAGATAGCCTTCCTAAAACTTAGTTCCACTTAACCAGATTAGTTAATAGTCTCATGAAACAAGTGCAATCTTCTAAGGTCTATAGAATTTCAACCTTTCATTCACCATAAAGAATGAACAAGAGATATAATTTAAGTGCAGCATTCATATAATGTTCAGACTAGCTTTACACTGCATTTTGTCATCAATAAATAGCAAAAAACATGAACAAGGAAGGGCATCAACATAGCATAATTCTTCAAAACCAATGAATGACATTAACCAATCTACTAAGGTAAACCAAAACACATAGAACAACAAAGTAAACCTATTCAAAATCACTAAATATGAGAAGAAGAATCATGCAACGTGAAGTTGGAAATCAAGAATCCACCAAATAAATGAATTTCTATTAAAATTCCAGCGTCGTGTCTTTACAAAAACTCAACTCTCTCTTGAAAATGAGATGAGAGTCCCTATTTGTAGTGCTCAAAAAGAAAAATGAATGGACAACATTCAATCTCATTGTGTGGCCAAGATTCACTACAAATTAGGGTTTCAGCTACCCCCAAATATTTTGTAATGTAAAATAACATTTTGTCTTTTAGCCTATTTTGTCCTCTTGTGGGCAGCATTGTAGCTCTTTTGTCTCCTAGCTAATTTCCCTTTTTTTTGTAGCTATATCGTGATGAATTCATCATCTATGATCGAATTCCCTTCATTTTTCTTGATAGTGGCATATTCCGCAAACATTCCCACTAAAATCGAAAGCCTATCCTTCTAAACGAGCTCTGACTGGAGGATCTAAAAATGAAGCTTCTTAAAATGATTAGTTGTCTCTTCCCCATGCTTTGTACATTTTGGAGTGGCCTTCACCATTTGTTCTTATTGAATAAATGCCCTGGAAGTGAAATCCATGAAAAGTGGAGACATGTCATCTTTTGCACCCTCTTCCATCTTTTTATGGAAATTTTCTTTAGTCTTTTCTCCATCTAGCTCCTCGGCAGACACATCCTAATTAGTCATCAAGTTAATATAGTCTTTGTTGTCCACCCGATGTTCCTTTTCCCATTCAAGGTCAAGCTTTACCTCATGCAATAGCTTCTCTAGCACCTCATTTTGATGATCAAGGGCCATATTCCATGTCTTGACAAACTAATGATCATTCATGATGATGCCAAATTCATTTTCCCAAGCCCTCTCTGGTATTTTGAGAATAGCTTCAACCTTTGGGTTGGTGATTCTATAAAATTCAACATAGTAGAGACATACCTTTTCAATCTCCTCCAGTTGCTTTTGTATAAGCCTGAATTTGTTGGCCTCTCTAATGACATGCCCTATGCCCATATCACCATTGTAAATCACCTGTCAGAGCCATTCCTAAGTGGATTTTGTCCAGTTTTTCCTTCTTTCTAGCTTGCTGATATGTTCTTTGGATAGTAGTTGGGGTGGTGCCAAGGATGTGGTGGGTAGTTCTTCGGCCGACGACCATTGTTGAATGTAGGTTGTTAGACCGTCCACCTACACTTTTAATTCCTCCTTAGAGGTCTTGTCCTTATGCATTTGATGCACAATGGTGGCGACATGTCCTTTAAGATGGTCAATTTTATGATCTCTTGTAGTTGTTCCCAAATCAAGGGTAGAAATATTATAGCTGAATCCTTCTCCCATCACTAGAGTGGCTATCTGCATGGTCCTAGATCCCAAAGCATCCATTTTTCAGGTGGAATCTAACCCTAGGCTTCTTTTCCTTCTTCACACTTATCTATGCCTTGGCTAGAATGGCTTCCAGGCTTGCCTTCAGATCCATCGAGGTTGGGTTTTTATTCTCCAATTGCTCTTCAAGCCATTCAAGAATCTGAGATTCCCCTTTCAATGATTCACAATCACCTTCTTCTTCTTGGATATGTTAGATTTCTATTACTTTGCCACCTAGAGTCTCATGCTCTACATTTTCTTCCTCCTCTTCATTTGAATCCTAGATGAATATTGTTTATTTTCATGAGGATTCAATGGTTGTATGCTCCTCGGGGATATCCTACCCTTCAATGGTTTTATCTTCTTCTTCTTGTTTATGACTGTGTTCTTCATGATGCTTCGTTTCTAGGATTTTCCTTATTTCAACCTCTCCTTCAGGTTTATCCTCTTATTTCTCTTCTCTTCCCTTTTCCTCTTGTTCATCTAAAAGAGGCATTTCCTTTTCATGCTCGGGGCTTTCATCGTGTTCCCCAATTGGATGTTTAGTTTCCTCCTCCATTCTTTCATGTGTATCCTTCTCTTCATCAAAGGGTTGTTTCTGCACTTATTCTCTGACGTCCTTGAGTTGTTGGGCCAACACCTCCTCAAGATCTGAGTCAAAGGTTTCCATAATATGCTTTGTTCCTAGCTCTTCCACATATTCCTCAGATAATTGCACTTCCCCCTCTTCTTCCTCATGCACCACTTTATCAATTACTAGGTGTTGATATTTGAGGTGCTTGTGATAATCATTTTCTTCTTCTTCCATCTCTTTGGTTGCTTCCCTCTCTTTCCTGTCCAACTCCTTGGAGATTTGCATTGTCTCCTCCATTGTGGGTGGTTTAGTTGGAGGAGGAGGGATAGGGAGGTTGGAAACAACCTACGTTAGAGAAGCCTACACTGTAGGATTCATAAGTACCTTAGTCAACTTTGTCGATATGTTTTACATTTGTGGGGAAAAATATTTTGGGAATGAGAGAGGAGGCATTGGAATTGTTGCAATAGCTAGTGGGAGGGATGATGATGGAGACATGGAAGAAAAAGAGAGTGGAGAATTTATGGTGGATGAGGAGTCTATAACCATTACTTGTGTTGCAGGGGAAGTGGAGGCAAGGTGGACTTAAATATCCACTGTGGGTAGAGAAGAGGCAGCCATTGCTTGAGAGGCCGGCGGAGGAGCAATAGTAGTGGCACTAGCAACAGTGGTGACTGTGAGGGTGTAGATAGTAGGTTGGGACGTTGGCTACTCGGCCTCTTCTTCCTCTCCTTCACGGAGTGGGTCCTCCTCTATAGTGGGAATTTTTGTGAAACTGCCTAATTTCATTGGTTTCTTGGAAGGCTCACCCTCCAATGCTTTCCTTGAGTACACCTTTTGTTTGGGCTGGTGTTCAGCTATATCTTTTCTTTTCTTTGATTGAGTGGTAGGAGGAGATGTTGAAGTCTCTTCGGTTGAGGCAACAGTCATGGAGGTACTGTCAGTTTCACTCTCAGGTTCATCCTCTCGCTTGTCATATGTTAGAGTGACCCCTTAAAGCTTCAATTGTATAATATTCCCATCGATCCATTGTTTTGTTCTCACCTTAATTTCCTACATCAAAATATTGAGGTCATTGACCTCTTCCTCATCCCAATCAATCAAAGGTAGTGGCAGGTTGGTGATGGCACCATACCTGGGATTAATTATTGTGTTTTCATCTTCAACAATCTGATCAAGTACCGAAAATAGCTTAACCATTTTGACGAAATATGTCATAATGCACATATAGTGCCTCATTCGTACTTCTTTATCATCTCTGTAATTGGCCCAAAATTCTTCCACATTATGCAAATGGGCATACTCAATCCTAACTACCTTCTTAAACTTACCATAGGGACCCATTCGTGGTTGGGCAATCTAGAGCTCCAAGTCATATCAAACTAACTCCTTGTCAAAATACTCCACACATTGAGATGCGGGAAGAGCATACATTCCTTGAATAGACATGAGGAGATAAGGTATCACCACTCTATGCTTATCACTTAGAAGGGTGTGTTCATGCTACAGTTGTTGAGAGAGCTCTAGCAATACCAATCGGTCATTTGGGTACCGAGGTAAATTGTAAGGTTTCTCTGAGAAACCCTTAGCTCGGATATAGGTAAACTTGGGAAATTGAATAAATAGGAAGCTAAACCAATGGATGTAAGCATTTTCACTATGGGTGACTCTCCTTTCAAAGTCACCTCCAAGTAGTTTGATTATGTGCCCTTTGAAGGCATCATTGACCCAACAGTAGTCCTTCTTGAAGTTTCACAATTGAAGTTGAGGATACCTATCATATACCTTCAATTCCCTCCCTAGAGTCAAGCTTGGGGCTAAAAATAATCCCTTGTAATGGGCACAATCAGTGAGCAAATAGACCAGGTATGATGTCATACGAAATTGTGAAGTCTTCTTAATCGCTAAAAATTGCTCATGTAGGCATTGGTTGATCATTCCTTCCTAGTAGAATTTGGTCTCTCCCCAGATTATTTCCTCTACAAAATAAAGCATCCACTCCTAAAAGAAAGCTATAGTTGGGAGGCCCATAACTCTACTTAATAAGGTTAACAATTCATGGTAATCCTCATAGAAGTCACTTCTGAAGAGTTCTTGGGGCACTTTGTTTGCGCTACCCCTCTTCTCCTTTAGCCAGTACTGATTGATAAGCTTCTTACACTTGAGGGGATCAACATCCCACATCTTCTTAGCATATTCATTATATGTTTCCACCATTTCATCAAATGTAGGGATATGGAAATTTTTCCCTATTGATTTGGCAGACAAATCAACCAATATATTTCCATCCACTATTTTCTTTGTGTCCTCCTGATATGCCTCCCTATAGGGCATTACAAGCTCAGGAGCTATGAGGGAAGGTGGCAATCTAATAGCCTCAGACAACCCACTTCTTCTAATTCTTCTAGAATTTTCTATGGTGGGGTTAACAATGACCCTCTGCTTAAATTCAATGATATCTATATGCCCCAAGCTGGTATCTGAGATTTCCTTCCAATCGGTGGTGATCTTTGACTTGAGGGGCTCCCCTTGGAACTTGTATTTCATTTGGTCTTTATCTTCCTTCCCTCGGGGTGCCTTAGTAGCTTTCTTTCCCTTTTCCTTTTCTACATCCACCTCTGAAGGTCCTATATTTGGTTCCATATATCCTTCAGGCAAGGAGTAAGTATATTCCATTATAAAAACATGATGAACGTTAGCCAAAACCTAGGAAAATAATGTTAGATTAGTTAATTTGTCAGTTAAAGATGCTAGCATATCTTTTAGATAAAATTAATCATTCATTTGGGGGAGTTATGGCCATGCGGGCCTAGGGGTGTAGACTTCCTTGGGCTGGTAGTCACTCTAAAAGCAGTTATGAATGGATGGAAGACAAGGCGTTGTGGCTCACATTATTCCTCCTACATCAGGATTTGGCCATAAAGTTGGGTCTGCTAAGGAGACCAATCTATTTTAGCACATGGTTCAAAATCACTTTGAAGCTTTGGGAGCATTAAGTCTATCATTTTAAAGGCATGTGGAAGAAGAGGCTAACCTGGCTATTTGAGACTCTTCCATTGAAAATGGCATTGGTAAGGCGGCAACCCGGAAGCAACATCCCACCACACATGATCTAGGACCTCAATGGATGATGTCATTTTGTTGTCGAAGCTCAGATGGTGGTCATGAATGCAGGCCAGAATGTGCAACAAGGCACTAGATGTTGGCCATTTGGAATGGTAGAGTCAGGACAGAGGACCACTAGGAGAGGTCCACACTATCAAGTCCGTAGGAGGTGCATGCAATATGCATTTGTTAGCAGTTAGTCAAGGAAATAGCGAGGTCGAGTCCCATGTAGTGGGTTAATGGGGGTCCTTGGTAATTTTGTCACAACAACGATAAGATCCACACTATCAAGTCCGTAGGAGGTGCATGCAATATGCATTTGTTAGCAGTCATTCAAGGAAATAGTGAGGTCGAGTCCCGTGTAGTGGGGTAATGGGGGTCCTTGGAAATTTTGTCACAACAACGATAAGATGGCTGCCCACAGGTAGCCACCCATGAAGTATTTTTACTTAGTAATTTTTTGCGTTTCTTTGGACTCAAATGGAGATGATAAGTGTAGGTTCCATGAGGCGAAGAGACGTCATGAGCAGGTCATTTGGGATGGAAATTTTGAAGCGGAGACCTGTAGACGGAGGCCTACAATAGGGGACCTACTTGAAGTCCAACACTTAGTCAACCTTGGTGCAATGGAGATTGGACGGCAATCGCAGAGTCGAGACCCACCAATCGAAAGGATTCTTAAGTCTCGCCACATCATATAAATTGCTTTGTTTTTAACTTGGATGGCAGACCTATCGGTGAGGTCCACTGGGTGGACAAGTGAGTCGTAAAGGTTGTTTCGAATGGTGAAGCCATGGCATAAATCCATAAATGGAAGTCTGCAAGGAGAACTCCATAATGAGTCAGGACTTAGGTGTTTTGGTGTGACCAAACTTGATCAATGATGACTGGGATAGGACCCGCCTAATGGGAGGGTGTGATCAGATAGCCATTTGGAATGATGGGGATCAAAAGGAATTATGTAGGTGGGGGCCCATTCTTGCGGACCCAAGAGGATTGAAAGATCCTTCCTTTAGGCTCGTAAACTAAAAGCAAATTCCAAGACAACTGTGCTGTCAAAAATTGGACCCTCTTGAGAAAACAGACAATTTCATGCATACTTAGACACACTTTTGAGTCCCTTCATACCATTTCCCCTCTAAAATAGTATTTATAGGCCCCTTAGACCTATTAATTTTTATCTAGAGGCATGTTTCATAGGAGAAATCACATAAAACCTAACAAACAATACATAATGGCATCATAACCCGACAACCCACCTTCAAATAGCAGTAGTGGGACCCATTTGACACCCTTGGAGAATGAGTACCCTCTAGTGGGACTCATTCACCAAGCATGGTGAATGAATCCCCTTTGAGGGAAAGTTCAAAATCAAGTGGGAATTTAATCAATTTAATTCTTATTTCCAATGAATGTTGGCCTCTTAGGTCTAATCAACGGGAAAATAAGGTCTTGTTGCCTATAAATACACATTTTTTTTCATTTCACAAGAATTTTGATTACTTTTTATCATCTCAAGAGAAAAAAGCATTCTACAATAAAGTTCATAACCAAAAGTTGAAGTTTAGGACATAAAACTAGGGTAAGATCCAACATTTCAAAAGGTTGATGATGGATGCCTATGGTGAATCATGAAGAATTCTAGGGTGAAGAGGTGCAACTAGCCACCAAATCATGCTTAAGGACTTGGTTTCCTATTGATTCCATCTTCCATTCTTACTCTATCTTCAAACTAAGGTTTGCATTATGTTTATCTAGCATTTGTATGAATTTCTTATCCTTGTTTTATGTGTTGTAAAGTTTGTAGGGTAAAGATCTTGCATCCTTTCAATCATTCTTGCATAACCTATTCTAGAGCAATAAAATAGGGTTTTTTTCATGATTCAAACTTTCTTAGTCTTTAACACATCTAAGGCTATGGTTTATGCATATTTTTCTCTATTCAAGGTTTGGTTACTAACCTAGGGGTTTGACCAAGGAAAACCCCCCATTAGACCAACAATTTTAAGCTATTTTGAAGGGATTTTCTGAGATCTGGAATTGGGACTCCATCAAAATTTTCTATGCAGGTGTCAAGGTGTAGACCTGAATCTTGAGTTTGTAGTTGTCTGAAGGTGGACTGATTCACCATGCTTGGTGAATGAGTCCCACCTGAGATGCAGAATTGAGTTGAATGTTGTTTTCTATGTTTTCTTAGCATAGATTAAATTTCTCTTCATGGAATTTATGGATATTCTTAGAATTTTAAAAGTTCCATTTTTGGTTATCTTTCATAGTCCTTATAGATCAGCTTACATTGAAGAAACTATAGCAAATATCCAAAACCAATCAAACAATACCTCAAACAATCCTATTAAACATATGATTCAAATTAATAATAAAATATCATCCAAGCCACTTAGTAGTGATGATGTTGATAAGTTATATGAAACCCTCAAGGGTGTCTTCTCCCTCACTTCATCCTCTAACGCTTGTAATGAGACATCTCCAACTCTTACCGAAATACCTTCCCTCAAACCCTTTGATCATGATGACTTTGCTTTGTTAGATGAAGCCCTTGAAGACTTCATCCCACATAAGCCATCCACTAAGGTTTGTGGTAAACCCCTTATGATACATGATAGTTCACCCTTACAACCTTTTGAAAGTGATGACTTGCCTTTGATAGACGAGTCTCTTCAAGACTATCCCATTTAATTCATCCGCTATGGTTTGTAATGAAATTTCTCGTGTTAAGGACATTCATGTAGTTCAACCAAAACTTATCCTTTATCCTCCTTCACATCCACTCCATCCTTCCAACAAACCTAAACTTACCCTTTACCCTCCCTTGCATCCCCTTCATCCCTCTAATGTATTGCAACAATCTAATAGTGATATTGTTGCTCATACATATAACAAACGAAATAACCCACAACCACCACAAATAATTCCACCATCGTTACCCTTACCTAATCCACCTAGTGCTCCTCATTATAACCAACATACAAAGAAGTATGATCTTGTTGAGAAATTAAAGAATACTCCTGCAGAAATTTCTCTTTGGGAATTACTTCAAACTTCACCAATTTATAATACCATCCTTCAAACTACTTTGAAACAAATAATAGTCCCTCCTGGAACTACTCTGAGTGATGTGACCACTCTTGTTCAAAAGAATAGTCTTGACATTACTTTTCATCAACATGAGCTTCCTCCTTTAGAGTTATAAAAATAACATGATGGCTTTATGATCATTTCTCAATTTCATACCACTGGTATCAAGCGTAGTCTTATAGATAATGGTTCTTCCATTTATGTCTGTAGTGAGAGCCTTCTTGATAGATTGGAAGTGGATAGATCACAAATAAAATTTGATTCCATTTCTATTCAAGGGTTTGATAATATAACAAAGCAACCGCTAGGGGTCATCACTTTACCTATTATGATTAGAGTGGTTACTTTACAGACTCCTATCCATGTCATGCCTTATGAACTTTCATATAATCTTCTTCTAGACAGACCTTGGATTCATGAGATGAATGCAGTCCCTTCAACTCTTCACTGTATCATGAAGTATGTTTATAACAATAGTATATATCAAATTGAAATTGACCTTGAACTTGAAAATTGTTTCCACCTTAAAACGGGAATCACAAGTCCTTTGAAAACATTAATTCCGACCTCATGTATTGATCCTTTTGACACTAAACAACATAACATAGAATTACCATCTAAATTACTTGGTGACAATTGGGGATCCTTAGATTTCACACCTTCATTTATGAGTGACTACACACTTACGAAAACACACGATGAAAAACCTGATCAACCAACGATTATTTCCACTCAAAATTTTGAACAATTGTCTCATACATCTATCTTTTCTAACACAGATGAAAATGCAACATATACAACAAATTTTGATGAGATAGATTACCAATCCCCAGCTACCCTGAGTGAAATGGAAAGACTTTATGGAAAAGATTATTCATTTGTCAAACAATTGGGCTATAATGGAAAAGGGTGTGGAAAACATGAACAAGGTATTTGTGTTCCTATTGAACCTAATACACAAGAAACAAAAAAGGGGATTGGGATACTCTTTTTCTAAAATGACTAAAGCCACTCAATTTCCATCCTTAATATTAATATGATCACATGTCAACCACAACATAAACTGACTATCATTCATCCTAACTTGCTTGACTCTACTCTTGCACCTTCATTGTTGCATGTTGATATAGATGAAACTCTGAAAAAACATACTTGGTGTCTATGATGCCTTATCTTCACCTGCTTCCCTTAAACGTATTTCTTGTGTCCTAAATATTTCCCAACAAGAAATAGATGGCGTCAATGAAAAACTGTTGGAATCTCAAAATCTCAAAATCAATGCACTCCCATTAGGAGATACAATTGATGTGCTTATGCATATACATGACAATGATAAATTCATTAAAATTGGGAAGTGTCTTCACGATGAAGAACAAGAAGATACAACTGTTTTACTTCATGATTTTCCTGAAATATTTTTACATGCCAGGAATAGACCCAAAAATTGTGATGCATAATATTGTTCTTGATAGCAATGTTAAACCTATTCATCAAAAGATCCGTAAAATGCACCCTAAAGTGGCATTTCTAGTTAAAGAAGAACTTGAGAAAATTATTGACGCTCGCTTTATATGACCTATCGATTATTCTCCTTGGATCTCAAACATTGTTGCAGTTGCAAAACTCAATAATAAAATTAGGATGTGCACTAATTTTTGAGACTTGAATATAGCCTCTTTGAAGGATGATTTTCCACTTCCTAATATTGATATGATCATGGATTCAACTATTGGATATGCTTTGTTGTCATTCATGGATGGATTCTCTGGTTATAATCAAATATTTATTAATCCTTATGATCAATACAAAATTACCTTCACCACTATTTGGGGAACATTTTGTTGGGTTGTCATGCCTTTCGGTTTAAAGAACACGGGTGCCACTTATCGACATGCAATGACATTAATATTCCATGACTACATTCACAAAATATTGGAAGATTATGTTGATGATATCCTCACCAAATATTTAACTTGACAAGACAATGTAACTATCCTTCACAAAATATTTGAATGAATCAAACAATATAACATGTGATTGAATCCAAAAATGTGTGTTTTTGGCATAGAAAGTGGTAAACTCTTAGGATTTATCATATCCCATAGAGGAATTGAGGTGGACACAAAGAAAATTGATGCACTTGGTAACATGCTACCTCGAAAGAATATTTCTCAATTATGCACATTACAAGGATGAATCAAGGCTATTTGACATTTTGTCACCTTTTTAACTAATCGTACATTACACTTCACATCTCTTCTTAAAAAGGGTGTTCCTTTTGATTGGGATGATGATTGTAAACAATCTTTTGAGATTCTAAAGGAATATTTCACTACTCCACCTATTTTACAACATGTTGTACCTCATAGACCATTTATTTTGTACATTGCCCCATCTACCTATCCTCTCGCAGCATTGTTGGCTTAGCACGATGACCATGGTAAAGAACACCCTGTTTTATTACATCATTCACACTTTAATTAATTATGAAACACACTATTCACTAATTGAAAAAAAATGTTTGTCCCTTGTATTTGCTACTAGTAAATTTTGACACTATTTACTAAATTTTGAAAACAAGTTGTCACAAAATTTGATCCTCTCAAATACCTTTTTAGTAAAGTTGATCTCTCTAGTTGTTTGGGTGAGTGGGTAATGTTGTTAACCGAGTTCAATCTAAAATTCATTTCACAAAAATCAATCAAAGATCAAGCTTTAACTGATCACTTAGTTGATGCCCCTTCTCCATCAACTTTGCCAACCATTCATTCCTTTCCTAATGATCATGTTTTAACCATTGATATTCAATCATGGAAGTTATTCAAGATTTGATGGTTGTAAGTGTCGAATAGGTTCCGGTTCAGGTGTGGTCCTAATTCCACCCAATGGTAACCCTATTCCCTTATCCTATCATTTGAACTTCCTATGTACAAATAATACAGTTGAGTATGAAGCACTGATTGCAAGATTACAAGTTGCTTTATCCCTTCACGCTAGACATATTCACATCTTTGGAAATTCGCAATCAGTTATTAAACAAATCAATGGCACATATCAAACTAAACATGACAAATTATTAAAGTACAAGGACCTTATCATGAAACTATTAGACAAATTTGACTCATTCACCATTGATAACATCCCACAAAAAGATAATCAGCATGCGGATGCAATGGCTAGTGTAGCCTCTCTCACATCCTCACCAGATCCTACTATTGATTACACATTCATTATTCATACCATCATGAAACCTTTGATCAATACTTCATTCGAAGAAATTTTAGCCATAACCCAAACATATTCATGTGAATGGTACTATATGATATACAATTACTTAAAGGATGGTACCATTCTTGAACCTACCACAACCAATACTCGCAAACGCTTACAAAAACTTGCAACTAAACATGTGATTCTTGCAGACACATTGTATTATAGATCTTCTAGTGGTCTCTTACTCCGTTGTCTCAAGAATTCTAAAATCCCTTTAGCACTTGAACAGGCCCATGCCAGAGCCTATGGAGGTCATTTCGGAGGACGATCGCTAGTACAACGACTTCTTTGTATGGGTTATTATTGCCAACATATGGAGAAATATTGTTAAACCTATGTTAAACAATGTCACAAATTCCAAGAACATAGCAATCTAATTCACGCTCCTACTACTGAGCTTCATTCCCATGTTCCCATTTGGTTGTTTTCAGTATGGGGGTTAGATCTTATTGGAAAAATTTCTCTGCCTTCTTCTGCTAGACACACATTTCTCATAACTACAACTGATTATTTCACAAAATGGGTTGAAGCTATACCTCTTCATCCACAACTACTGACATAATTTGTCATTTTCTCCTCAATCATATAATTGCTCACTTTGGACTTCCTTCTGCAATTGTTTTAGATAATGGAACATCCTTTAAGAATAGAAAAGTTCAAATATGTCTCCAAACCTTCAATATTCAATATCACTTTTCCACACCATACTATCCTCAATCCAATGGAAAAGCTAAGTACACTAATAAAATTATTGAACAAATCCTTAAGAAAACTATTAGCAAAAATCATAAATATTGGCATACACAACTTCCCTATGCACTTTGGGCCTATTGAACTAGTGTCTATTCATCCATTGGCACTACTCCTTATAATCTTGTTTATGGCATCGATGCAATTATGCTCTTGGAGTTAGAAATTCCTACTTTGTGAGTTTCTCTCCAAGATATTTTGATGATGACACTTATAAAGCTCAATGATTACATCAACTTGAGATGCTCAATGAATAGCGCATTAACGCTCTTGAGCATCTCTAAGCCCACATTAAATAGTTACAGGGTACATGTGTAGGATCATCATGGAAAAAATAGGCCCTTAAGTGGAAAAAAATTCAGAAAAATCAAAGTTAGAAAACTTGACGTAAAATTTTTAATAAGTTATCTATATTATTTCAAAAATATGTAAGAATAGAATCTGTAGAAAATTGAATGTAGTTTCTAAACTACTAGGCTTTTTTTTTTTTAAATCTATTTGGTGAAATTTTGAAATTTCAATGCAGTAGTACTCAAATTTCAGGGAAAAAATAAGAAGTAGGTGACTATCTGACCACCCTAATCAAAATAAAATGATAATATTTTTTTTATAAGATTTTAGATATAAGTAGAGGACTCATTTCTCGATGTGATGCACATTTTTTTGTAATTTTTTTCCAAGTAAATAATTAATTATGAATTTTTTATTATAACTTTTAAAAAATATAAAAACTCATATGTCTGACCACCTTAACTTGGTCAAAAATTAATGAAATTGATTTTTATTTTTTTAATCCTATAGTATGTGAAGCATAGAATGTGATGCATGTTTTGGATTCAAAAAATGTGATACATTTGAAAGCTATAGATGTTTTTCAATCAACCTATCAATTAGGACTTTAGTCATAATTCAAATAGAAAATGAATAATAATTATTTATTAAATTCAAAGTAAGCATAATTTATATTGGTGGAAGTTGAGAATCTCCTTTAAAAACCTTTTTCATTTCATCAATTTTGGGTTAAAAAAAGTCGTTAGCCACATACCCTACACATACCCATCATATCACCACTTTTTGGCCCATCATGATCCTACACATACCCTACAACAAAAACACAATGTTCATGTCATCGCTCGATCATTTTCTAGGGGAGACTTTGTTCTTATTGAAAATCAATGAACTGTTAGTGCAGATAACGAAGAAAGGATAAGTTTAGCCCTAATTGGTTGCGACCTTATATAGTCGACACTAGTTATGGGTTTGGTGCTTATCTTTTAAAGCAGATTGATGGAACATCCGTTAGGGAACTTATTAATTCCATGCATTTGTGTTAGTATTATATCTAATCCATTTTGAATAGTATGTTTCACATAGTAGTTTTGTTTATAGTTATTTGATGTTGTTCTAAAAATAGCTTTCACATTGCTTGGTTCTTGACAATTATTTTATGTTTGTCTTGAACACTAAAGTAGTTATTTACATTCCTTTTATAATTGATTTAGATTTCATACTATTCACATTCCTCTTATGTTAAGTTAGATCCTTATTAGTGTATTTAATTTAACATATCCTTTTTCTCATCACCAATGTTGTATCTATGCTAAAACTGCAATATGTTTTATGTTATATCACATAGATTATGTTAAATCATGTAGCCATTAATTAAATACTTTCACCATAAGTCCTTTAATTAATCACATAATATTTAAACATTCATTTCAAAACAATAGTTATATCATCATAATATTAAAGGTGCATGTCCTTATATATATCTCAAACCAAAAAGTCTCACATACATCTCAGAATCATATCATAATGGTCTGTGAGAGCTAGACCCCTCAAGATCTGGCACTCACGATCTAGTCCTCAGATGTCATGAGATGGTTGTGTGTGACTGTGATTGTGAACTACTGAGTCTCAATGCATACTCTAGACCATGTACTCATCCAACAACTATGAGTTGCTCCTCTTCCATATGATCTCTCTCTGCCTGTGTGAACTACTGAGTCTCAATGCATCCTCATGAAGTCTCTCTACCTCTGTTGAGGCCCATGATGATTGTAGTGCACTCTCACCCTAACAGAGCCACCTCCTCACACTCTCGTATGCTTCTCACAACCTCACAAATGGTCTGAATTCCTCTAGCTCTTCCTCCACAATCAATGGGGGTACATAGTCAAGATCTATCTCCTCCTCCTTGAGGGATGTTGGTACTATCTCTAAAGCTTCTTGACAATAGAATTCTCACCATTCTCTCCTCACTCGGGAAAAGTAGACCATACACACAGTCAGTAACATATTATCATCATATATGCATACATAGATAAAGGACATGCATTAAATTAAATGTTGTCACCTATGTCTCCAGATGCATGAGGAAGGTCAACCTCCTCATCTCTAGGGGGCATGTAGGATGAGCTAGCTTCCCTCTAACTTTGCATGCTGATGTATGTTGTAGCTACTACTCGTGATCTGGTCTTGTAAGTATGTGAAGATTCTCCATACTCACCTTGATCCTCAATGGCTACCTAATCACCCTCACTAAGGGGTGGTTCCTCATCATAGTAGAACTCCTCATAATCCTCCTCCTCATCATCCTCTCCACCATCCTAGTCCTCATAGTGAGGATCAACATCAGACTGGTACTACTCATCAATCACGTCTATATATCGTACCTCCTTTGCTCTCTCCTCCAACTCATCCTTTGTTGCTGCCTCTGCATCAACTAGGGGGAAATCCATAGGAAACATAGGAGTTGGTTGTGCATATGAACACCACTCCTTGTACTCATCTATGCTACCAACATCATCAACATTGGATGCTTGTGGCTAGTCGTGATATAAATCATCATAATCACTCTCATGAACATGATCTGTAGTCAATTGAATAGTATCCCCTAGCCTTCGGGCACTCCACACTAATTGTCTAATGAAGGGGCACTTGCTAGGTGGTGTCTAAACCTGTCCAAACTACCACATGACTCATCCATAATAGAATGGTCATACAATGTAGTCATGCCTCCCTACTAGAAATCTATCCATTTGTATTCTATGTAAATGTCCTGTATGATTTGGCCACTCAAGATTCAATAGATATAGTCTCCATAGTATCTCATCCTCTAGTCGATCGAATCTCACCCTCCAAAACTCTAAATCTCCATACTACCATATTCATCTCAAGGGATAGTCGAATACTCGTGGCTACTCTGTTGCTATCATACACAGATATCTGATAGCCCTAGTACATGTGATATGCTCCAGGCACCACACCTATAGAAGCATACAATGCACCATACTATTGATCTCTCGATAAACAAATCTCCCTAAATCATAATAAAAATGTGCCAAAATATGGCAACCCCATGCATAGACTATCTGTTGATCATACATCCCTCATACCAAGTGTACTAGTCCACCATCCAAGTGTATCACTCATCCATCTGGATTGAGTACTAGTACCACTATGTGCATCATAATCTATCTCACCACAAGAACTCGTGAGTATAGCAGCATCGGCAGCTCGATATGTGCTCTAACCCTCTCATCATGTATTGGTCCTCCTGGGAAATACTACATATCTCTCTTCTTCTCACGGAATGATCACTCCCCTTGAAAATACACGCACACTCCTTGGATAGGCACTCAAAGATTGTGATGTACATCCTCAAGTGTTATTGTTATTTCCCTAGTGGGAAGATGAAAGCTACAAGTATCTGCATCCCAACGCTCGCACAAAGCCATTAGCATGGCAACATGGTATCTCATGGGTGGCATCGTGAATACCCAATAGATAGCCACTGACTGCAAGTGCTTTGTCTCTACCACTAATATTGTTGGTGATAAATCTCTCAAAATGGATATTTGTCTTCCCCCTAGCCATTGCCGTGAATCAGGCGGGAACCTATCAAAATCATCATAAAATACTCTAAAAATTTATCTAAAATCTTCAATTTTCATATTTCTCATCATGCAAGTGTACTAAAGTCAATCTAGTATGCTTTCTACATGTCCCTAGACACTTCAGAACCCTTTTTAGGCATTTTACAAAGAAACAGGGACACTTCGCGAAGAAATGGGACACTTTGCGAAGAAACGAGACACTTTGCCAACAAAAGGGACACTTTGTGAACAAATGAGACACTTTGCAAAAAAAGGACACTTTGCGACCTTTTTTCCAAGAGCCCTACATTAACCTATCCATGCCTAATAATCATTATAATATCATCAAAATACATGGAAAAAGTTACATAATCGACTCACCTCATGAAGATCGTCCAACCACGAAGGTGTGTAATCTCGTTTGCGGGGCATATCCTCCTTCTACTTGTCACTATCAAGCTACAACAAAAGTGAAATGAATAGTAAATGAAAATTTACTTTTATTTACTAATTTTTATCTCTATTTACTTTTACATCTTAACCTAACACTCTTTTCTTTTTCCCTAATTTATAATATAGTCATTCTTCACATTCACATAACAGGCACTAGGGTAATCCATTTTTGACATTGTTTGATGTGTTGGAATCATGATTCCACACTCGACATCCTCATTTACCTATCATTATGTGGAATGGTACATGGAAATGCCCTACAATACAAAATTTCTTCTTTGATGTAGCTAGATCGCTACCTTGATTCCACTACCGTAAAGCAAGTGGAATAAAGGGGGGCATACATCTACCCTTGAGTGGGATTTCTAAGAAGTTAGATAAAAGGATTTGTGGACAATTAATGAATGTGTGTTGCAAGATGTGGATCCTAATGTTATCATTTGTAGGTAACTACATTGGGGGCTTTGTTCTCCCATCTTTCGAATATGTATCCTTTTATGCAGTAAAGTGCATTGCTTAGAATCCTTTAGCTTACATATGCACGTAGAGTCATACGGGTGATAAAATGGGGGCTAAATGTGCCATCAAAAATTGGACCCTCTTGAGAAAAGAGACAATTTCATGCATACTTAGACCCACTTTTGAGTCCCTTCATACCATTTCCCCTTTAAAAAAACATTTATAGGCCCCTTAGACCTATTAATTTTGATCTAGAGGCCCGTTTCACATGAGAAATCACATAAAACTTGACAAACAACACTTAATGACATCATACCTCGACAACCCACCTTCAAACAGTAGTAGTGGGACCCATTCGACACCCTTGGTGAATGAGTCCACTCTGGTGGGACTCATTCGCCAAGGGTGGCGAATGACTCCCCTTTGAGGGAAAGTTCAAAATCAAGCAGGAATTTAATCAATTTAATTCTTATTTGTGGTGAATGTCGGCCTCTTAGGTCTAATTAATGGGAAAATAATGTGTTTTTACCTATAAATACACATTTTGTTTCATTTCACAGGAATTTTTTATTACTTTTTATCATCTCAAGAGCAAAAAGCATTCTACAACAAAGTTCATAAGCAAAAGTCAAAGTGTAGGACAACAAACTAGGGTTTTTGCAAGTCTTGGAGCTCACTTATATTGTTAAGATCCAACATTGCAAAGGGTTGATGATGGATTCCTATGGTGAATCATGAATAAATCTAGGGTGAAGAGGTGCAACTAGCCACCAAATCATGCCTAAGGACTTGGTTTCCTATTGATTCCATCTTCCATTGTTACTCTATCTATAGACTAAGGTTTGCATTGTGTTTATCTAGCATTTGCATGTCATTTCTTATCCTTTTTTTATGTTTTCTAAGGTTTCTAGGGTAGAGATCTTGCATCCTTTCAATCACTCTTGCATAACCTATTCTAGAGCAACAGAATAGGGTTTTTGTCATGATTCAGCCTTTCCTAGTCTTTAACACATCCAAGGCTAGGTTTTATGCATATTTTTCTCTATTCAAGGTTTTATTACCAACCTAGGGGTTTGACCAAGGAAAACCCCCCATTAGACCAACAATTTTAAGCTGTTTTGTAGGGATTTTCTGAGATCTAGAATCGGGACTCCATTAGAATTTGTTGTGCAGGTGTCAAGGTGCAAACCTAAATCTTGAATTTGCAAGAATTTGAAGGTGGACTGATTCACCATGCTTGATGAATGAGTCCCACTGAAGATGAAAAATTGAGTTTAATGTTGTTTCAGGTCCATGACAGTCATAAATCAAGTTCTACTCAGAAAAGGCCTAATTCGAGACTGATTCGCCACCCTTGGCGAATGATTCTATGTCAACTAAAGTCTAGATTTCATTAGGTTTTTAGTTTGTCATTCAATCCTCTAAAACTTTCCAGGTGCACACATTCTTAGAAACAACCCTATGTTTAGTCATATATTGCATTTTTGTTCATTATTTCTATCTTTTTTCATATCACATTGTGTTTTCAAACAAGCCGTAAATCTTAGTTTTGCATTCATTTTTAGTCATTTAGATTAATCTATTGCATTTAGTTAAGTTCATTTACATCATATCACATTGCATACATCCTACTTTGAATGTACATAAGCATTTTAGACCTAGATCTCTTTCCTTTTAGGTGAAAACCCTAGAAGTGTAAGAGAAGCATTTAGGGTCCCAAATTCTATGTCACAATGGCCAAGAAGGGGGTCTTCTCGTGAGGGTGGGCCCAATGAAAGGCTCCATCGCTTTGTGGTTTGAACCTTTTAAGGGAAAGGTGACGGCAGCGGTTAGGCTACAGGCTCACAAGGCATGAACGCCCTAGTTCAAGAATGGTCATGGTGTCCTCGAGTTCCGCACACATCCCTTGGGCAGTTTTCAATGTTTATCAAAAGTTTTCCTTGTGGGCTTTGATAGTCAGGGTTCTATCTAACTAATTCCCAAGTTTTATTTCCAATATTTGATAACTTTCTATAGAAATTGAAGAAAAATCAAAGTATGGCTTGTGGCAGACAACCAACCTATAGAACCCAATGAACATGGATGAGCAATCAGTGAGAAAAAGCTTTGAAATGGTGACAGAGCTCGGCGGGTGTGATGGCAGTGTTAGCGGGGGCTCTAAGAAACTCCAGGAATTCTTGACAGTGAAAATGACAACTTGGAATGGGCTATTTATAGATTTTTGTGCATTTAATGCCCTTCATTACTGTTGGTACGGTGGGTGCCAAGCTTGGTGAATGGGAATTTTGAAAATGGAGGCAAGAATGGTGGAGTCCCTTAAGCAAACGACAATCAAGAGTTGGTCATCAAGTAAATCGGTTGGTGAAAATGGTGGGCGAGGGTGTGGGTCTCGCAATGTGGGAGGATGTCGTGAGAAGACCATTTTGAATAGCTGAGGCACCAAGGAATCCTGCAAAGGATGACCCACAGGGGCGGACCTGCATTGCTCGAAAGAGATCCATTTCAAAGTCTGAAGATAGACTACCAACAAAAACCTACCAAGGCTAAAGACATAAAAATTTGGGAAGTGGTGAAAGTTGGTCAACTCAAGATGATTCTTCTAAGACTCCTTGACCACTTAGGACTCAAAACTAGGGGGCACACAAAATGAGGTGGCAAAAAAAGTAACCCGTCAAATCAAAAAGAGAGGGTCCCCATTTCAAATGGGGCATGTGTGCTAGAGGCACAACAAATGGAGACTCTACTGGAGAACACTCCTAAGCGTTCTAAGGATAAATGTTCATTTTGAACATAGAATCTCTAGTTTCATAGAGCAAGGGCCGATTTCTAAGATCGAATAGTGAGACTTCAAGGAGAACTTGATCCTTGGTTGAATTGAATCATGAGATCATCTCAGAAGTGTGCATAAGTGGTGAATTCATTCTTCTTCTCTAGAGACTAGAGCAAGTGACCATTAATCAGACTGAACAAGCTATAGATTGGCTAGCTCCAAAATTAACCTAGACATTGCTTTGTTGCTAGTCAGGAATCCATAAGCCCGATGGAGTTGTCATTGTGACCCCACAAACATTTCTCTACTACTAGTTGGGTGTCCTTCACCCCAGTAGAGTTGTCTGCACACCCACACAGTTGCTTGATTTTAACATTTCTTTCTTTTCTTTCCTTTCGATATCCTTTTGATACTATTTCTTTTTCTCAACCATGTAAGCGTTGAAGCTTACAGTGGGTTTGGAACCACAGTGGTCACTAAAGAAGACTTATAATTTTTACTTGTTATTTCATCATAACAACCACTACTGCATAGCTCTTCTGAAGTAATTAATGTTTACCTTGTACAGGATCTGAGAAGAAATGTGATAAGACTCAACTAAGGGTCATGTTCTAGGTCAAGTCAATATTCAAATGAGGAGGTAATTCCATAGCAACATTCAAAGACCAATGGTTAAGAGTGAATAGTTATCAAAAGAACACTAAGAGTGGGCAGCAAAGTGAACTGTTCATTGAACGAGAATTTCCACCACATTAGGAACAAAGAGACACTCTCAGCAAAACAAAAGTGGCCAAGAAACAAGGAAAATAAAAGTGATGTGAAGCAACAAGACAAAGGGAAACCAAAAGAAACCTAAACTAACCTATATACAAATATTTACAGGAATAGCTTGAGAGAGCTCAAGCTTGGAAATAATGCTTCAAGTGCTGCCCATTGATAGGAAATGAGACATCTTCACCAGTTAATGTATTGAGGAGGAAATCATTATCGCCGAGGATTTCAGCAATTTGAAAGGGGCCAAGCTAGAGCTTGTTGAATTTGTCATGTCCCCCTTTCTTATCATAGGCCTTGTCTCAACATAGGACCAGATCAGCAATTCTAAAGGCCTTAGCTTTTGCTCGTCGATCAAACCCTCTTTTGACCATGCCCTGATGTTTAGCAAAATTTTCAATGGCACGGTCACACACTTGTTCTAAGTGGAGAATCTTAGCATGTTTGGCTTCCCTTCGATCCCCTTCTTCGTAGAAGGTATTGATGAGTTAGAGGGTGGGTATTTTTAGGTGAATCAAAAAAATAGGTTCTAGGCCATAGATGAGGTGGAATGGGGAGTCACCCAAGGTAGCCTTGTGACATGTGTGATCTACCCAAAGGGAAAAATGGAGTTGGGTATGCCAGTCCTTAGGATTCTTATCAAGTAGCTTTTTGATCACAGTAATCAAGTTTTTGTTAGTGGATTCAGCTAAGCCATTGCCCTGGGGATAGTAGTTGGATGAAAATTTAAGGGTAATACCATAATCAAAGGCCCAACTGGTGAATTTAAGTGAGGCAAAGGTAGGGCCATTATTGCAAACTAACACATACAGGCAACCGAAATGATTTAAAATGAAATTTTCAAGAAAATTAATAACTACCTTTATGGTACACTGCCTACATGCAATAGCTTTTATCCATCTAGTACAATAGTCAGAGGCAGTTAGAATGTACCTATGACTTGTAGAGGATGGTGGGCTTACCAGACCAATGAAGTCAAGACCCCATTGTGTGAACGGTCTTACCTTCAAGACTGGTTGCAGTGGGATAGCAACGTTCCTTTCTCTAGTTGTAGCGGTCTAGAAAATGTGGCATGCATGAAAATGGCTATGAGAATCCTCGAAGACAGTTGGCCAATAATATCTTCCTCATAGAATTTGATAAGCAGTAGGACCTGATCCATGACTAGTGAAAAATTTATCATGGAATTCTTTTATCACTCTCGCTACTTCTTTTCCAAGGCATCAAAGGTAGACTCCATTATTTATTTTGTAGAGTATGGATCCTTGCAGCATATAGTTGTTACTTTTTAGTCTAAGGGAATGCTTTTGGACTCCCTGTAAGTGAAGCAAACACTTGTTGTGTAGCAAGTAATAGACAATGTCATCATACCACTCCCCTAGGGAGACATCTTCGAGCGAATATTACTGAACTGTAAGCTTAGGCCCTACTTCAGTTGTCATTTCAACTATCGCCTGAGTGAGGGATTGTCCTCTTACCAATTTCATCAACTATATCTCCATGTCATATTCTTGCAATAGGGTGATCCAATTTTCTCTCCATTCTCCTAACTCATTTTGCTTTAACAATGTTTTAACTGTTGGGTCTATTACAATGGCAAACACCTTATTCCATAGGATGTAGTGTCTGAACATCTTGACTCCTCTAACAAGAACATATGCTTGCTTCTCCATGCTATTGTATCTTAGTTCAACATCCTTTAAGGGAGAACTCATGAAATAAATTGGGTGCTCATTTCCTTCATCATCTTTCTAAGTCAAAATGCTAGCACATGAATGATCTGAAGGGAATGAATAAATGTAAAAGGGCTTCAAGTAATCCAGGTTGACCAGCATGGGTGCATCGGCAATGGCTTTCTTGATTTTCTTGAAGGCTTGCTTTGCCTCTGGAGTCCACTCAATTTTTGCATCTTGCTTCAACATTGCGTTGAGTGGCTTGACAATCTCAGCAAAGCCCATAATGAATTTTTGAATGAAATTTATCTTTCTAAAGAAAGATTTCAGCTCTTTCTTGTCGCCTAGCATATAAATCTTCAAGAGGGACTGAATACACTTGGGGTCTATGGAGATTCCTCATTCTAAAATAATGTGCCTAAGCAACTTTCCTTTTGTATCTCTGAAGATACACTTCTTTGGATTAAACGAAATCCTGAATTCTTAGCATCTTTGAAAAACTCTGCATAGATCAGAAACATGATCATCTCACTTTTTTGAGAACACTGTAAGATCATCCACTTAAATAACGATGCATCTTTTGATCAGATCCTTGAAGGCTATATCCATTGAATGCTGGAAAGTGGCATCAATGTTGATTATTTTGAATGGGATCCTCCTATACACCAAGCTTCCCCACTTCATGGTGATCACGATCTTGTGTCCATCCTCGTATTGTACCATGACTTGATTATATCCAGAATACCTATCGAGGAAGGACATCATCTATGAACCATTAACGATTTGCAATACCTCATCCAATGAAGGCATGGGATAGTTATCCTTCTCCAAAGCTTTGTTTAGATTGTGGAAGTTGACACAATCTGATTTCTTTGTTCTTCTTCCTAATCGATACCAAATTAGCCACCCATGTGGAGTTCCTAATAGGAAAGATGATTCTGGCTGACAATAGCTTCTACATTTTCTTGTAGATGATGGGTTCTAGTAATGCATTGATGGGATGCTGTCATCAGAATGGTCTAATGTCCAACTTAAGGGGAATAATGTGCATAATAATGGAGGTGTCATATGTCTTCAAATCCTCATAACTCCATGCAACTAAATCATGGTACTTCTGCAAAGCATTGATGATTCCTTTCTTTTCTTATGGTGTGTATACCTTGCTAATGAATATATTCTTAACTTCCTTGGTTGTTCTGAGGTTGTGGACGTCACACTAGTTGTTGATTGAATCCCTTTTCACCTATTGATCTTGGTCTTGGATCTGAACTAGGTCAAATATTGGTTCAAGTTGAACCATGCCTCTAGGAATTGTGTTTGTTTTGAGGTTGATAACCCCTTCTATATCTAATTCAGCTTCCTCAGGCTCAGCTTCATCAATGATCTGAGTTACAAATACATCGTAGCCAATGATATACTCCAAGATTTGCATGTCATCGTTGAACACCTAGAAATGGGTGACATTGTCTGACATGGATGGGGTAGAGGTCAACTCAATAGTGAACCTTTTGAGGCTTGAAAGTGATAGAGGTTGAAGAGTGTTGGTTGCATGAGCCAAGGCATCAGTAGTATGGTTCTGTGACATGGGATCAATTGAATATTAAGGGCGTCAAGGCTCTCCAGAAGATTTGAAACCCTATGCCTATAATTTTCTAGCCTTCGGTCATGGCACAAGTATAATTTAACTTGTTTCACTACCAGTTCTAAATCACCAAATACTTGTAACATTTTGACTTTCTTCTTTAGAGCCATTAGGAGACCATGAACAAACACTTCATATTTTGCTATGTTATTTATGCAATAAAACTGCAGTCTATGAGCAGCAAAGTAAGTTTTACCCATAGGATTGATGAGTTAGAACCTAGCTTTGGCTACCTGCTTGGACTTTGATCCATCAAAATGCAATTTCCAAAACTTGGAAGGTTCTTTGACTTCAGATCCAATTAAGCCTTCATTCTTTCTTGGCTACACACCTGCATCTATCATTTCTGGAATGGGAATAGGCTCATCATGGTTGGTGGTAGGTTGTTTGATCAGTAGCTCCATTAGAGATGTGGCTTGTACTTTGATGTGCTCCACTGCCATCTGACACAAGCAACACTCAAATTCTAAGTTGGCAACATTATGAACTCTACACAGTTAGGCAGCAAAAGCTCTTGGAAGTCCATTTTTTTTCCCAAACTAAGTTAATCGTGTATGCCTTTTTCCATGAAGTCTTGGAAGCCATCTAATAGTCCTAAGCTACCATCATCATTTGATTCTACTAGCACTTCTATGCTCTAGGTGCATAGGCTAGATTGGCAAGAGGACTGCTTAGTACTAAAAGGACCTCTTCAACTACCTCCTCTTCTAGAAACTTTGATTCTCCTTGATAAGTCATGGGGAAATGATTACCCAATTTTGTTTTAGCAAACAACACCTCATTGGTATTATTATATTCTTTGATCATGAACTTCATGCGGGGTTCCTAGTCTACACAGATCTGGTTTGGCAGCCCCTTCCATGGAAACCACATGTGAGAGAAATCACTGTTGGGATACCCGCTCAGTGCTTGGGTGAAGTTTCATCCCAAGATTATTTTGTATGTGTCAGGAATATCCGTAACTTGGATGTTAATAACTTGTTGCGCCCTCAGGTCTATAGCAATCTGCATGGAATGCAGTTGATCTCTCCAACAATGTTCACCTCAATTTTTTCTAGTCAAGTTACTTTTCTTCTAGAAGGTGTAGGGACAATCCCAAGGGTCTTGCATACAACCAAAGGCATGACATTAGCTGGTGCTCCTGAGTCAATCAAAAAACTGTGCTAATTCATCCCAAATATTCTAATTGTTGTAAGGAAGGGTGGTGTTTCTATATTTCCTTGGAATAACCCCATAGGTGTGTCAGCCTGGGCTACCTAGTTCTTATCCTTCTCATTGGTCTTTTCCTTGTTTTGCACTAAATTTTTCTCTTTAGCAGGCTGCTTTACAATTTGTTGATTGGAAAAGACCTCTTTCTTTTTACCTATGATCTCTTGAATTATAGGCTCATGTGGGGGCTCTTCAAAAGATACTCTCTTGGCTAGTGTTTCTTGTGTTTCCTTAGAGAAGGGGGTCCCATTAATTACCCTAAAGAAGGCATGCCTAACTGCATGAACATTGAGTAACTCAAAAGCAGACAAGTTGATTTTGACCTTAAATTCTTCAGCAACTTTCTCCCCCATTTGCTCAATTTCATCCTCGAAGGATCGACCAATCGAAGAGCTAGCTTGTTGGCTTTGTGTTTGATTTGGTTGTTTTTTTTTGTTCAATTATTATGTAGGCACTCGGGGATAACCTAGTTTGTTGCTAGCATTGGGGTCAGGCAGGGTGCTGAAGTTATGAGGTGGAATGGAAGTAGTGAACAGTCCTCCTACTATCCTATTCATTAAATTATATGGAGAGGCTCTTTGATGGAACATTTGAACTTCATCTTCATGAGACTCTTCTTCATCTACTGGACCATTATCTACCAAAGTAAAGAGTTAGGATAAAGCTTCTTCGTTACTAAGCTCTTTTACTTCTTCATTCATTGGGGAGGTGGCCTCACTCTCATGCTCATTACTCTCGCTATGCGAGAATGGGGCTTGATTGACTATGAGCACAAAAGAGTTATATGGTTCTGATGGGACTATGTCTCTGCAACTCACACTGTCAACCATGTTCTGGACCTCCACTTGAAAGATCTCCGCAACTTTAAGGAACTTAGGGAAATCTAGCTTAGAATGCCTATTCATTTTATGAATCTAGCACCATCCGAATAAGGCAGCCTTAGTGAGATACACTCCACTAGTTGTTTTCTCTTTATTAGTAGGATAATCAAGAGGAGTGGGAACACCCCCATTGTTTTGCGTTGTATTCCATGTCCTATTCTACCTTTGTGAGGGTCTCCTCTCAAAATTTTGGTTGGAGTTCTGCCCTCACTCATAATTTTTCCCTAATGAGCTACCTGCCTCACGGTTATCCCTATTGTGTCAACTAAGGTTGGCCTAAATGCTATGTTGGGAGGCCTGTAGTTGATTATTTTGTTTCCTAATATGAGTCATATCCATGGAAATCTTTCAAATCATCTTTGTCAGCTCATCTAACCGGTCTTTCTCAGCATTGCTTGGTTGTGGTGTTTGATTATTGAGGAAGACAGGTTGTGTTGTTGGTTGGTTTTGTTGAGTGAAAATTCAAGCCCTTGTAGATATAGTGGCACTAGAGGTTTTTGTGGGTATGTCAGATACTATTATGATTACAAATAATGGGGCATAGGAGGTGCTTGATTTATTGAATACCCTTGATGAGGAACTATGGGTGGTTGTGGAACTAGATTCATGAGGGGTGTCTAGTGTTTTAGAGCTTGAGTAAGCCCTTGAATCTGCATAGGATGAGCAATTTTCCCCAAGGAAGGCAGTGGACTAGAGATGTTTTGTCCCAATTCAATACATGTTGGCTATAATTTCCTTTGCATAAGCATCCACCAATCGGGCTGGTGGCGACTTCATTGTTTTCACCAATGTTGCAGTAAGGTTGTCTAAAGTAGCATAATAAACTGGAAAGATTATAGCGTCATTAAGCACATATGGAGCTTGCAACCTTGTGTATGCTTAGTGAAACCAATCGTTGAAGGAACTGATATGTTCATTAACCTCCCTACGAATTGCCATGAATTATTGATATAGTTCTAAGGGGTTGATCGAAACTTTGTACTTCCTCATAAATGTGTTCTTTAACAAATCCCAGGTAGTAATCAATCCCATTGGAAAGTTGATGTACTAGTAGAAGGCTTCCTCTCCCAAAGAATAAGGGAAAATTCTGCATACCACATTTTCATGATCGATCTGCATATCTTTCAACACTATTTGGAATATCTTGATATGTTGTTCAACTATCCTTTGTGGGTCTCAAGGGTTGAACTTTGTGCAAAAAATATCTAGGTTCTTGGGAATTTCATGGTAAGCATTGAATAGAAATGGAGATGGGTTTTTCCCCAACTAGGCCATGAGAAGAGGTAGAGGTGGTATTTGTTGTTGAATAGAAGCTTAGGGATGCATAGGGGTAGCACCCCGGTTGTGGGAGGTAAGCATTTGAAATGCAGTTTGGGACGATTGGATGGAAGAGGTGGAGGTGGAAGAGGGAGGATGAGTGTGCATTGAATGTAATGGGAATTGGGGTGAATTGGATGAAGTGGATGAGGAGGATTAGGCTGAGTTTGATCTTCAAGTCCTTCTTGCCCTTGTAGGGGGTGTAGTTCCTGAAATTCCCCTTTGTTGGGTATGGATCTTAGAACTCTATGAAATTTCTCAAGGGAAAATAATAAAATTTGATCCAGCTTCACTTCAAAGGGGCCCTCCTTCTAGCGCTATTTTTTTTATTCATGTTTTTGCACCTTCTCAACACAAGAAGCACACAAGTGCACTACCTCTCTTGAAAGACAATCTCCAACAACAAGTTACTGAAAATTACCCCAAGGTCTCTTAGGTGTCAGGTCATGACATGCTTGGAGTTTCTCAGTTGGTTCAATGTGATTTTTTTGGTAATCACAGGGTAGTCTTACGTGGATTAAACTAGAGGGGAATTGGATCCTTGAGTAGAGTTCATAATTTTTTTTGAAGGGTTGCTCTAGTGCAGTAAGTTTAGGACAACAGTCTCAAACTCCAATTTAATCTTCAAATTTGGCTTTATAATATGCAATGACCTTTATCTAAAGAACCTATCAAAAAAAAGGAAAAATGACATGGAAAGGGAGGAGTTCCTAGACCTAAAACTACTGATGAATGATGATAAAGAAGGACTCTACAGTCGACAACCTTACTAAAACTTAGTTCTACTAACTAGATTAGTTCACAGTCTCATCAAACAAGTGCAATCTTATAAGGTCTACAGATTTTCAACCTTTCATTCACCATAAAGCATGAACAAGAGATAGAATTTAAGTGCAATATTCAGATAATTTTTAGGCTAGCTTTACACTATAGTTTATCATCAATAAACAACAAAAAGCATGAACAAGGTAGGGCATCAACATAGCAAAATTATTCAAATCCAATTAACAACATTAACCAATCTACTAAGGTAAACCAAAACACATAGAACAACAAATTAAACCTATTCAAATTCACTATGAGAAGAATAATCATGCAACATGAAGTTGGAACTCAAGAATCCACCAAATCAATGAATTTCTATTAAAATTCTAGTAGAATGTCTTTACAACAACTCAACTCTCTCTTGAAAATAAGAGGAGACACCCTATTTATACTGCTATAAAATAAAAATGAATGGCCAGTACTCAATCTCATTGTGTGGCCAAGATTCACTACAAATTAGGGTTTCACCTACCCCCAGATATTTTGCAATATAAAATTGCATTATTTCTTTTAGCCTATTTTGTACTCTTGTGGGCAACACTATAGCTCTTTTGTCTCCTAGGTAGTTTCCCTTTTTGCTACACCTATATCATGAGGAATTCATCATCTATGATCGAATTTCCTTCATTTTTCTTGATGATGGCATATTCCATGAACTTTCCCACTAAAATATGAATCCTATCCTTTTGAATGATCTCTGAATGGAGGATCTAAAAATTAAGCGTCTTAAAAAAGTTAGCCATCTCTTCCTCATGCTTTGTACATTTTGAAGTGGCCTCCACCATTTGTTCTAATTGGACAAATTCCCTGGTAGTGAAATTCATGAAGAGCAGAGACATGTCATCTATTGCACCCTCTTCCATCTTTTTGTGGAAATATTTGTTAGTCTTTTCTGCATCCAGCTCTTCAATAGACACATCCTAATCAATCATCAACTTAATATAGTATGTGTTTTCCGCTAGATGCTCCTTTTTCCATTCAAGGTCAAGCTTGACCTCATGTAACACCTTCTCTAGCACCTCATTCTGATGATCAAGGGCCATTTTCCATGTCCTAACCAACCAATGAACATCCTTGATGATGCCAAATTCCTTTTCCCAAGCCCTCTCTAGTATTTTGAGGATAGCTTCAACCTTTGGGTTGGTGATTCTATAAAATTTGGTGTAGTGGAGACATACCTTTTCCATCTCCTCCAATTGCTTCTGTATAAGCCTGAATTTGTTGTCTACTCTGACAACATGCCCTATTCCCATATCACCATTTTAAATCACCCATCAAAGCCATTCATTAGTGGATTTTTTCCAATTTTTCCTTCTTTCCAGCTTGCTAATATGTTCTTTGGATAGTAGCTGGGGTGGTGTTCATGACATGGTGGGTATTTCTTCGGTCAATGACAATTGTTGAATGTAGGTTGTTAGATTGACCACCTACACTTTTAATTCCTCCTTACAGTTCTTGTCCTATCCATTTGGTGCACAATGGTGGTGACAGATCCTTGAAGATAGTTAATTTTCTACTCTCTTGTAGTTGTTCCCAAATCAAGGGTAGAAATATTATAGCTAACCACTTCTTCTCCCATCATCAGAGTGACTATCTACATGGTCCTAGATCCTAAAGCATCCATTTAAGGTGGGATCTGACCCTAGGCTTCTTTTACTTCTTCATGCTTATCTGTGCCCTGGCTAGAATAGCTTCCAACCTTGCCTTTGGATCCATTAGTGTCGGGGTTTTCTTCTCCAATTTCTTTTTGAGTCATTTAGGCATCTAAGATTCCTCTTTTGGTGATTCATGATCATCTTCTTATTCTTGGATATTTCATAATTTTGTTACTTTGCCACCTGAAGTCTCCTACTCTGCATTTTCTTCCTCTTCATCTAAATCCTAGATGAATACTATTTCTTTTCCCAAGGATTCAGTGATTGTATTCTCCTTGGGGCTATCCTTCCCTTTAGTGGTTTTCTCTTTTTCTTCTTGTTTATGCCCATGTTCTTCATGATGCTTTTTTTTTGGGCTTTTCCTTATTTCAACCTCCCCTTCAGGTTTATCCTCTTCTTTCTCTTCTCTTTCCTTTTCCTCTTGTTTCTCTAAAAGAGGCATTTACTTATCATGCTCAGGGCTTTCATCTTGCTCCCAAATTAGAGGTTCAGTGTCCATTCTTTCGCCTGTATCCTTCTCTTCATCAAAGGGTTGTTTTTCCACTTCTTCCCTAACATCCTTGAGTTGTTGGGCCAACTCCTCAAGCTCTGAGTTGAAGGTTTCCATAATATACTTTGTGCCTAGCTCTTCAATGTCTTCCTTGAATGATTACACTTCCTCCTCTTCTTCCTCACTCACCACTTTATCAATTACTAGGTGTTGATATTCGAGGTTCCTATGATAATCATCTACTTCTTCTTCCATCTCTTTGGTTGCTTCCCTCTCTTTCCTCTCCAACTCCTCAGAGATATACATTGTTCCCTCCATAATGGGTGGTTTAGTTGGAGGTGGAGGGACAGGGAGGTTGGCAACAACCTATGCTAGAGAAGCCTACACCACAAGATTCATAAGTACCCCAGATAGCTCTGTCGGTATGTTTTGCATGTGTAAGGAAAAAGTTTCTAGGATTGAGAGAGTAGGCATGCGAATTATTGCAATAGCCAGTGGGAGGGACAATGATGGAGACATGGAAGAATAAGAGAGCAGAGAAGTGTTGGTAGATGAGGATTCTATAACCATTACTTGTGTTGCAGGGGAAGTGGAGGCAAGGTGGACTGAAATATCCACCGCAAGTGGAGAAGAGGCAACCATCGCTTGAGAAGCCAGCGAAGGAGAAACAGTAGTGGTAGTGGAAATAATGGTGACTGTGAGGGTGGAGGAAGTAGGTGGGGAATTTGACTGCTCGGCCTCTTCTTCCTCTCCTTCACAAAGTAGGTTCTCATATAGTGTGAGCATTTCTGTGAAACTTCTGGACTTCTTTGGTTTCTTGGAAGGCTCACCCTTTGACGCTTTCCTTGAGTACACCTTTTGTTTGGGTTGGCATTCAGTTGTCACTTTTCTTTTCTTGGATCAAGTGGTAGGAGGAGATATTAAAGTCTCTCCAGTCAGGGCAGCAGTGGTGGAGGCACTGTCAGCTTTTCTCTTGGGTTCATCCTCAAGCTCACTATATGTTAGAGTGACCCCCTGTAGCTTCAATTGTGCAATCTGCCCATCGATCCATTATTTTTTTCTAGCCTCAATTGGCTTCATCAAAATATCAAGGTCATTGACCTCTTCCTCATCCTAGTCAATCAAATGCAACAACAGGTCGGTGACAACATCATACCTGGGATCAATTACTGTGTTTTCATCTTCAACAATCTGATTAGGCACTGGAAACAACTTAATTATTTTGATGAAATACACCATCATGCACATATAGTGCCTTATTCACACTTCTTTATCATCTTTGTGATTGGCCCAAAAGTGCTCCATGTTATGTAGATGGGCATACTCAATCCCGACTACCTTCTTCAACTTACTATAGGGGTCAATTCGTGACTGGGTAGTATAGAGCTCCAGGTTATATTCAACTAACTCCTTGTCAGAATACTCCGCACATTGAGATGCAAGAAGAGCATACATGCATTGAATAAATGTGAGGGGATAAAGGATCCTCACTCTATGCTTGTCACTCAAAAGGGTGTGTGCACACTACAGTTGCTAGGAGAGCTCGAGCAATACCAACTGGTCATTTGGGTACCAGGGTAACTTTTAAGGTTTTTGTGAGGAACCCTCGGCTCAGATATAGGTAAACTTTAGAAACTGAATAAATAAGAAGATGAACTGATGGATGTAAGAATTTTCATTATGGGTGGGATACCTATCATATACCTTCAATTTCCTCCCTAGAGTGAAGGTTGGGACTACAAATAATCCCCATGTATTGGGCATGGTCAGCAAGTAAATAGACTAGGTATGATGTCATATAAAATTGTGAAGTCTTCTTCACTGTCACAAATTGCTCATGTAGGCATTGGCTGATCATTCCCACCTAGTAGAATTTGGTCTCCCTAGATTATTTGCTCTACAAAGTAAATCATCCACTCCTAAAAGAAAGCTGCATTCGGGAGGCCCATAACTCTTCTTAATAAGGTTACTAAGTCATGGTAATCCTCATAGAAGTCACTTCTGAAGAGTTCTTGGGGAACTTTTTTTTTGTTGTCCCTCTTCTCCTTTAGCAAGTACTTATTGATAAGCTTCTTGCACTTGAGGGGATCAACATACCACATCTTCTTAGCATATTATTTGGATGTTTCCTCCATTTCATCGAAGGTAGGGATATGGAAACTTTTCCCTATTGACTTGGCAAACAAATCAGCCAATATATTTCTATCTCTATCCACTATTTTCTTTGTGTCTTCCTAAAATGCCTCCCTGTAGGCCATTACAAGCTCAAGAGCTACAAGGGCGAGTAGGAATCCAGTAGCCTTTTCCAACTCACTTCATCTAATTCTTCTGGAATTTTCTATGGTGGGGTTAAATATGACCCTCTTCTTAAATTCATCAATATCTATATGCCCCAAGTTGGTATCTGAGATTTCCTTCCAATCGGTGGTGATATTTGACTTGAGGGGCTCTCATTGGAACTTCCACTTAATTTGTTCTTTATCTCCCTTCCCTCAAGGTGCCTTAGCAACTTTCTTTCCCTTTTTCTTTTCTATGCGCCACCTCTGAAGGTCCTACATTTGGTTCCATATATCTTGTAGGAAAGGAGTAGTAAGCATATTCAAGTATAAAAACATGAGGAAAATTAGCCAAAACCCAACAAATAATGTTAGATCAGGTAATTCATCATTTAAGGATCTTAGCTTATATTTCAGATAAACATTAACTGTTCATTTGGGGGAGTTATGGCCATGCGGGCCTAGGGAAGTAGACTTCCCTAGGCTAGCGGTCGTTATGAAGGAAACTATGGATGGATGGTAGACAAGGCACGGCAGCCCACATTATTCCTCCCACATTAGGATTTGGCCATAAAGTGGGGTCCACTAAGGAGACCAATCTATTTTAGCACGTGGGTCAAAATCACTTTGAAGCTTTGGGAGCATTAAGTCTATCATTTAGGCATGCAAAGACAAAGGGTAACTTGGCTATTTGAGACTCCTCCACTGAAAACGGTGTTGGTAAGGCAGTGCCCCACAAGCAGCATTTTTCCACGTGGGATTTGAGACCTCAAGGGATGATGTCATTTCATTGTTGAAGTTTAGACGGTGGTCATGAATGTGGGGAGAAGGTGCAGAAAGGTGGTAGATGTTGGCCATTTGGAACAACAAATGTTGGACTAAGGTCTACTAGGAGAGGTCCGCACTATTGGGTCTGCAGGAGGTGCATGCAATATTCATTTGTTAGCGGCCATTCAGAAGGAAATAGTGAGGTCGGGTCTCATGTAGCAGGGCGACAGGGGTCCTTGGTAGTTTTGTTACTTCAATGATAATATGGTCACCCACAGGTGGCCACCCACGAAGTCTTTTTACTTAGTCATTTTTTTTGTTTCTTTGAGCTCAAGCAGAAATGATAGATGCAGGTTTTGCGAGGCGGAGAGACGTCATGAGCAGGCCGTTTGGGACGGCAAAGTCAAAGCAGAGACTTGTGGATGGAGGCCCGCAATAGGGGACCCGCTTGAATTCCAACACTTATTCAACCTTGGCACAATGGAGATCAGACGGAAATGGTGGAGTCGGGACCTACCGGTCAGAAGGATGCTTAAGTCTCACCGCATCATATAAATTTCTTTTTTTTTTAACTTGGATGATAGACTAGTCAGGGGGGTCCACTAGGTGGATAGAAGAGTCATGAAGGTTGTTTGGAATGACAAATCCAGGGCATAAATCCATGGAAAAAAGTCCATAAGGAGTACTCCGCAATGAGTCAGGACTTAGGCTTTTTGGCATGACCGTGCTTGATCAGAAATGATGGGGGGGGACCCACCTAATGGGAGGACATGATCAGATAGCCATTTGGAACAATGGGGATCCAAAGGAATTTTGTAGGAGGAGGCTTGTGCTTACACACCTAATAGGATTGAAGGATACTTCCTTTAGGCTCATAAAATATAAGAAAAATCTAGGATGACCAATGAAGAGGGTCTTCCTATGAGGGCGGGCCCAATGAAGGGCTTTGCTGCTTTGGGGTTTAAACATTTTAAGGGATAGGAAATAGTGGTGGTTAGGTTGCGGGCCCATAGGGAATGGACAGCCTAGTTCAAGAATGATCATGGGGTCCTCGAGTTCTGCATGCAACCCATGGGAAATTTTCAGAGTTTATCAAAATTTTGTCTTATGGGCTTTGATCATCAGGGTTCTATCTAACTGATTCCCAAATTTTCTTTCCAAGATTTGACAACTTTCTATAGAAATTGAAGAAAATTGAAAGTATGTCTTGCGGCAGATGACTGACCTATAAAACCCAATGAAGATGGATGAGCAATCAAAAATAAAAAGCTTTGAAATGGTGACAGAGCTCAGTTGGCACGATGGTGGCATTGGCAGGAGCTCTAAAAAACTCCAGGAATTCCTGACAGTGAAAATGACAGCTCGGAATGGGCTATTTATATATTTTTATGCATTTAATTCCCTTCATTAATGTTGGTATGGTGGGTTCCAAGGTTGGTGAATGGTAATTTCAAAAATGGAGGCGGGAATGGTGGAGTCTGCGAAGCAGACGATCTTCAGGAGTTGGTCATCCGGTAAATCGGTTGGTGAAAATGGCAGGCAAGGGAGGACATTGTGAGAAGGCCATTTTGAATAGCTAAGGTACCAGGGAATCCAGCAAAGGGCGGCCTATAGGGGTAGACTTGCATTGCCTAAAACATGTCTATTTCAAATTTTGAAGGAAGACTGCCAACAAAACCCAGCCAAGGTTAAAGACCCTGAAATTTGGGAAGTGGTGAAAGTTGGTCAACTCAAGATGATTCTTCTAAGAATGCTTGACCACTTAGGACTCAAAAATATGGGGCACACAAAATGATGCAATGACAAAAGTGACCCATTGAAGCGAAAAAGAGAGGGTCCCTATTCCGAATGGGGCGTGTGTGCTAGAGGCACAAGTACCTTCATTTTTCTCCTTCTTCGAAGGGCTTTCCTTCACCTATTTTTTAAAATTAGCAAAAGTAGGTTCATCCTTTATAGCCAAGAACAAGCATTCATTATCATCAGGATCTTCATAATTAGAATCCTCATCAAATATGCTAGCATTCTCATTCACATAATATGCTATGTTGATCTTCTTTCCTTTCTTTTCTTTCTGATATATTTGTTTATTCCTCTTAGCTCTTTCTGAACACTTTATAGCATAATGACCTATTTCTCCACAACTAAAGAATTTAAAGGGTAACTTACCTTCATAATTTTTGGATCCTTTCCTCATCCTTCTCACAAAGTTAGCCTCTATTTCATCAAATTTTCTTCATCCAGATCTTCAGCTTTTGTAGCCTCAAAATCATTCTTTGATTTGAATCCATTCCTTAGATTTGGGTTCCTCATCTTATAAGGTGTCAAAAATCCAAACAAAAAATCTTTATTCTAGGTCTTATAATATATGCTTTATTCAATAGCACACACCTTCTCATTGTAAGCATCAAGGATAGTCCTAAGAATCTTCTTTACAATCCTAGTTTCATTAATAGTATCACCAAGTCCTCACATTATGACCACTATCTCAACCAATCTTTGTACATAAGCTTTATCATTCTCATCTTCAGACATATGTAGAAGCTCAAATTGTCTCCAAATTCTACAATTTTCCTCTTTGATTCTTTCATCACCTTCATGTGCCCTTTCTAATGCATCCCAAACTTCTTTAGTAGTCTTTAGTTTATGTACCATAATCAACTTGGAATCTACCATACTATTCTTCAAAATGTACTTGACCTTATTATTTGCTTCATGTGCTTTCATTTCATTAGTCGTACTCAAACCATTAGTAGGAGTGTAAAGATTATTGTAAGCTTTCTCCACATCATATCCATAATACTCTAGATACTCTTTCATCAATATTTTTCAGATAGCATAGTTAGTTCTATTGAAACTCAAATAGTCCTAAGTCATTTTTCTAGCCATCTTGGACCTTCCTCAAGTGATTAAGCTCTTCACCAAGGAACCAAGATCTGATACCAATTGTTGAACAAGATAATAGAGAGGGGGGTGAATCATTTGTCATATATTTAAACCTCAATTTCATTGAAACTAATCCTTAACACTATTAAATTATTAGACATTAAATTCAAGAGTAGAAACTAAAAACCATCACACAAACACAATAACACCAGATTTACATGGAAAACCCAATAAGGGAAAAACCACAATGAGGATTAACTCACACTATAGAGAATATCAAGACTAATTGCAAAAGCCTCACTTCTTAAGAAATGAGGCTCACTACTAAGACAAGGACCCATAGTCCAATATGGCTAACAACCCAGAGGGCTCACTACCATAGAGATACAAAGAAGATAGAAGAGATATGTTATAGAGAGAAGACAATCTCAATGCAATAGAGAAATCCACTACAATTTGCTCAAAAACTCGAAGACATGCATTAATGATAGAGTACACCTTCTACTCAATGCATCTAGAAACTCAACATTTAGGCTTCGCACTTAATGCAGAGGCAACTTAGACTAACACAAAGCAGTGTTAAAGACACAAGTACTCAATTGGCAGGGAATGGTGAACTGGAACTCACTTTGTTACTTCTTCACCCATAGCTCCATGATCTTAGCAACAAGTGTTTTCAAAATGACTTCCAAAACCAAGAGAAGCATACCTTGCATGGTTTAAGGTGCTTCTATACATTCCCAAGGCATCATTCAACAGCAAATAATTCCATGAAACTTGAATCAAACATGGTTTCCAAAAGAACAATCCACAACATGTCAAACAAACATTGTTTTTGCAAAAATTGCCTTCTCTTCCTATTGGGACAATCAAATATGCAGCCAAAAAAATATTGAAACATTTAAGGGAACCTTGGCCTAGGTCTGAAAATTCTCCAAATACATCAAAAAATATTTTTCATCCAAAGATCCAAGAGATTTCAATGTGGGTTTTTGAGATTAGTCATCTTAGAGATCCAAAACACTATTTTTTATGCTTTCTTGAAGCAGACTGGTGAATATTTCTCCCAAAAATGAGAATTTGAAGACATAAAACCAAATACAAATCAAAATATAGATCAACACATAATTTTGGACAAAATTTTAGGAATTTTGAACTGTTAAAAAAAAAGTTATCAATTTTTTTAGCTCACTATCTACCCTAGCTAGTGTTTTAACAGTTTTTGGTAAAATCTCAATATCTTTCTCAAATCACCATGAAAATGCATGAAACCAACACCAAATAAAAAAATGAAACAAAATCCTTCAACATGCAATAAATTTCATTATATAACCAATGCCATACAAAGACTAAGAACTTGCTGCAACACAGAAAAAGAATGGAAATCTTTTTCAATTTCTTCCTACAAACACAAAAATCACTACCAATCTTCAATTCTCGACCATGAAAGCATGAAACATGCTTATTAAAATATTTTCCATCAGTTACAATATTTTTTTCAACTTACATTAATGATTTTCCACCAATTTTCCAAGTTGGCCAAAAATGCACGAGACAAAATAAGCAACATTGACAACTTTTTGACAATCCACTCAAAACTGAAAACCCACACCTAGAATCTATTCAAAATAAATTAAAAACATTATAAATGGTCATTAATGACCTTTTTTACCACCTAGGACCCATAAATACTTAAAAATAAAAAATTACAAAATTTGAGCAAATTTGAGCATTAAGTGCTCCTACACCATACACCCAAGGGAAAAAAAACTCAAGTTCCACTTGAGTGAAGGCCTTCAACAGTATATCCATACTTTATGATATCAAATTCAGTAATATAAGTTACATCTTCCATGGGAAGAACCCTTCACTTGACTAGGTACTGTAAATAGGCATTGTTTCTTATCTTTTTGAGCTCTTTGGTATCAAGTGTGCATTCGAGCTCTAAAGGTTTATTGGGAGGAAGGTCTTGAACCAAATATTAATCTTCAATTATTTGAAAATATACTTCATTACCTACAACAATATTTCCTTTGAAAGGAAAGAGGTCAGAAACATTAAAAATGGGTGAAATGCCAATTCCACTTTGTAGTTCAATCTCATAAGCATTGGGACCAAACTTGTGAATGATTCTACAAGGACCAATCTTATTCATTTGCATCTTGGACTACTGTCCCTTATAAAACCTCTTCTTCCTTAAGTGAGCTAAAACTAGATCCCCAACCTTAAAGGTAAGTTCTCCTCTATTTGCATCAACCCTTTGCTTGTATTTTTCCACACTCCTTTGTAGGTGATCCTTGACCTGTTGGTGAATCTCTTTCATAGACAAAACAAACTTCTCAACTTCAACACTTATCATATCCATTCCACTTACATCTCTAAGTTCAAATACTACCCTAGGATGCAACCCATAAACCACTTCAAATGGACTCTTACCCACACTCCTATTGACTGAATCATTGTAGGAAAATCTTTCATAAGGAAAAATTAGATCCCATTATGTAGAATGTTTTTTTTCGAGACACCTTAGAAGGTTACCAAGACTCCTATTTACTACCTTTGTTTTTCCATCAGTTTGGGGGTGATATGCAAAGTTGAAGGTAAGGTTGGTGCCAAGTTTCTTCCATAAGGTTCTCCAAAAATGTCCAACAAATTTACTATCCCTATCTGAAATAGTGCTTAAAGGTAAACCATGAATTCTTACCAACTCCTTGAAGAAAAAACCAATAATGTAGGATGCATCATTTTTCTTTTGCATGGGATGAAATGTGCCATCTTTGAAAACCTATCCACTACAACATAAATAGAGTCAAAACCTCTAGATGTTCTAGGTAATACCATAACAAAATCCATGCTTATTGATTCCTAAGGCATGTTTTGAATTGGAAGAGGCTAATATAAGCCTTAATTAGTATTGTTTCCCTTTTCCTTTTGACAAATTACACATTTTTCAATAAACTTTATCACATCATTTTACATTTTTGGCCAATAATAGTGCCTCGTCAACTGCTCCAAGGTCTTATTAAGACCAAAATGACCTACAATGCTACCACTATGCTTTTCCTTTATTAGATTATCCCTTATAGAAAACTTAGCACACAAAGTTAAGACCCTTTAAATAACAAACCTTCTTGAATTGGAAAATAAAAATTTAACTCATAAGGAACACCACTAGTTTGACTGCAAGAAGCATAAATTTCCTTAAAATCCACATCATTCTCATACATACTTTTAAGAGCTTCAACACCTACACTTTGAAATTTTCTTTCTTGTACCATGAGTGTCCTTCTACTCAATGCATCATCTACTCTGTTTGACTTCCCCTTCTTATGTTTGATGGTGAAGGTGCAACCTTGTAGGTATTCTACCCATTTGACATGTTTATGGCTAAGTTTATCTTGAATGTTCAAAAATTGGAGAGCATGATTATCATTAAACACTATAATCTCCTTAGGAAGTAGGTAGTGTCTCCACTTTTTCAAGGACTGCACTAAGGCATAGATCTCAAGGTCATCTAATGAGTACTCCTTGGATTCATTGAGTTTTTCACTAAATAAATCTATGGGTCTACCCTTTTGACTTAAGACTACTTCTATGGAATAACCACTTGCATCGCACTCAATTCTAAACACCTTACTAAAATCAGGTAATTCTATTATGGGCTGCTCTACTACCCTATTTTTCAAGTATTCAAAACTCCTATAAGCTTCACTAGTCCAAATAAACTTATTTTTGCTTTCCCCTTTTATGGTATCAAGTATTGGAGCACAAATATGAATGAAACCTTTAATAAATTTTCTATAAAAATTGGCCAAACCATGGAAAATCCTTACCTCGGAAATTTATTTGGGTGGAGGCCAACTTAAAATAGCTTCAACCTTGCTAGAATCCATCTTCAAGGTGCCCTTTGTGATCACAAACCCAAGATAAACCAACTTTATCTTTATCAAAACATTTATTCAAGTTAATCATTAGTTTCTCTTCATGCAATATCCTCAAAACCAAATCTAAATGATGTAAATTCTCTTCTTTAGTTTTGCTAAAAACAAGAATGTCATCTAAGTTAACCATAACAAACTTACCAATAAAAGGTTTAAAAACCTCATTCATTAACCTCATGAAATTTCTAGGTGCATTTGAGAGACCAAAAGGTATTACAAGCCATTTATAAATCCCTTCATTTGTATTAAAGGTTGTCTTTCATTCATCTCTAGGTCTAATTCTACTTTAGTGATACCCACTCTTGAGATCTATTTTAAAAAAGTAACATGCTCCACCTAAACAGTCCATTAAGTCTTCTATGCATGGTATAGGGAACATATATTTGATTGTAATCTTGTTGATAGCTCTAGAATCAATGCGCATTCTCCACTCATTACCTTTCTTCGGTGCTAAAATAGTAGGAACTCAAATAGGACTTAAGCTCTCTTTGATCAACCCCTTATCTATAAATTCTTGGACTTGCCTCTTAATCTCTTTATTTTGTTGTGGGGTCACCTTATTGGATGCTTTTTTAGGAAAACTAGCCCCTGGTATGAAATCAATATGGTGAATTATATCTCTCATAGGTGGCAGGGTGTTTGGGAGCTCATCTACCATTGTATCAACATACTTAAGAAAATTTTGAACTTCTAAAAAGGAAACTCTTCTTGCTTTGTTACTTCCCTAACTGACTTAGGCTTAACTATGATTGCTAAACCCATATTCTATACCTCTACATCCTTTATGATCTCTTTTTCTCCTAACAACATCACATTGGATTCAGTTTGTTGAATTTTTTCTTCATCTTTCAATGGTTGTAGGGTATATAAGACTCCATCTTTCTCTATAACATAAGTGTTCCTCCTACCATCATGCCTGGCATTCCTATCAAATTGCCATGGTCTACCAAGAATAAGATGGCAAACATCCATGGGGATGATGTCACACAAAACCTTATCCTTATACCCCACTATATTGAACTCTACCCAAGCTTGTTCATTCACTAAGACTTGTTGCCCCTCATTTAACTAGGAAACATTGTAATGAGTGACATGAGGTAATTTTTTAACTTAATCTTCTCTACCATTTCTACTGAAACCAAATTATTAGTACTTACTGAATCAACAAATCTACAAAATTTAATTTTTCTTTTGCATGTAGTCCTAAAGAGTGACTTTCTTTGGGGTGGCTCCTTCTCCATGGGCTCTTTAATCAAGGCCCTTCTCATCAACAAGGACTCTCCAATCTCAATTTCTACATTATGTGATGGTGAATTGGCACTTCCAGCATCATCTCCACCTTGTGCAATTTGATTTATCCCTTCATTTCTAGTTGAAATAGATAGCTACTCCTTAGTGCATTTCCATGCTTGATGACCTACAAACTTATTGCACTTGTAACACTTTCCAATAAATCCATTTGAACCTCCTATGTTGCCAAATCAACCTCTAGAATTTTTTCTCCTTCCTCTAAAGCCACCCCTTAAATCTAAGGTTTTCTCTTGTGAGTTGCATGTCTCTTCTTGAGACCTTTGGGATTGTCCTCTACTAGAAAAGGTACCTCTACCTCTAAAATTATTCCTTCCTTTGCCTCTACTCTACTTCTCTTGTCTTCTTCTCAGCTTTTCTTCATCCTTAATAGCCAACTAATAGCACTCCTCTATAGTTCTTGGATTTGTGAGTTTGAGTTCATCTTGCAGAATATACTTTATCCCATTCAAGTACCTTGCAACCTTTTCCACATCTTCTTCCATGTGGCTTGATCTAATGCTAATCTTGTAGAATTCCTCTGTATAGTTCTTCACATCCATGTTCTTTTTCCTCAAATTTTTGAGTTTCTTGTACAATTGAACTGCATAGTCATTAGGTAAGAATTTCCTCTTCAATTTTTCTACCATCCTATCCCATGATGTAATCTTTTCCTTACCCCTTTTCTTCCTTTCTTCTTGTACAATGTCCCACCATAGAGATGCATGTCCCTTTAGCTTGGTTCTTTCCAGTTTTACTTTCTACCCCTCAAGTACTTCCTCAAATTCAAAATACTTATACATGTCTCCTATCCAATATAGGAGTTCTTCTCCATTTACACTCCCAGAATACACTAGTAGGTCTATCTTAACCTTGGAACCATCACTCTTCACAGCCTTTAGCAATCTTTCTAACCTTCTTTCCTCAACATCTCTTTCTTCTTCCTATTTTTCTAGTATTTCTCCTCCCACATCTTTTTCTTCTTGGTCACTCAAATCTCCTATAACCACTCCTCTTCTTTGGTTGGTCTCAACTGATGTGAGTCTTGCATCAAGGCCTTCTTGAATGGCTCTCAACTCTGTAGCAAGAGATTCTCTAACTTCTCTAAAAATCATTTCTACATTTATCTTGGGAGGAATTCTAGAAAATCTTTAAGCTCAGCTTATTAATCAACCTTAACTGATCTTCCCTTAACTCTAATACTAATTTGATGCAAAGGAAGCTTGGACTAACACAAAATAGTGCTAAAGATACAACTCAATTGGCAAGCATGGTGAACTTGAACTCACTTTGTTGCTTCTTCATCCATAACTCCATGATATTAACAATAGGTGTTTTCAAACTAGCTTCCAAAACTAAGAGCAGCATACATTGCATGGTTTAAGGGGATTTTGTGCATTACCAAGGCATCATTCAATAGAAAAAAATACCATGAAACTTGAATCAAATGTGAGTTTCAAAAGAACAATCCACAAAATGTCAAAAAAACACTGTTTTTGCAAAAAATGCCTTCTCTTCCTATTGGGACAGTCAAATACGAAGCTAGAAAAAGCTTGAACATTCAATGGAACCTTGGCCTACGTCTGAAAATTCTCCAAAGACATCAACATTTTTTTCATCCAAAGATCCAAGAGATTTCAACGTGGGTTTTTGAGATTAGTCAACTTAGAGATCCAAAACATTGTTTTTTTGTGCTTTCTTGAAGTAGACTAGTGAATATTTCTCCCCAACGTGAGCATTTCAAGACATAAAACCAAATAAAAATCAAAATATATATCAAAACATAATTTTGGACAAAAATTAAGTAATTTTGAATGGTTAAAAAAAGTTCACATTTTTTCAACTCACTATCTACCTTGGCTAGGGTTTTGATAGTTTTTGGTAAAATATCAATATCTTTTTCAAATCATCATAAAAATGCATGAAACCAATTCCAAATGAAAGATAAACACAATGCTTCAATATGAAATCAATCTCATTGCATAACCAATGCCGTACAAGGCAGTACAAAGACCAAGAACTTGCTACAGCATAGAAAAGTAATGGAAATCTTCTTCCATTTCCCTACAAACACAAAAATCACTACCAATATTCGATGTTCGACCATGCAAGCATGAAACATGTTTGTTTCAATATTTTCCATCAGTTACAAGATTTTTTCCCACTTACATTAATGATTTTCCACCAAATTTCCAAGTTTCCCAAAAATGTATGAGACAAAAATAGCAACATTGACAACTTTTTGACAATCCACTCAAAAATGAAAACCCGCACCTAGAATATTTCAAAATGAATTAAAAAAATTATAAATGGTCATTAGTGTCCTTTTTGACTACCTAGGACCCATAAAGACTTAAAAATACAAAATTAAAAAAATTGAGCAAAATTGAGCATTGAGTGCTCCTGCACCAGCACTATCTACCACACTCGTATCAATCTCACATCTATCTACTCTATTTATTTTCACTCATATATTTCAAATTTATTTCCTCTTCCTCATTTCACCACTAACTCATCCTATATTTATACCATCTTAAACTTTGAAACTTAGCCAAAGTCGGCCATACAACATTCAATTCAAATTAGGTTAGCACCAAAAAATTGTAGGTTGGAATTAGAATGAGGGCAACCCAAACACATTCTTGATAAGGACCCAAATAGATCCAACACACTTCTTCAACTTTGAAGATAGTGTTCAACACAAGATCAGCCAAACTATTTTAAAACACATAGAACAATTAAACACAAACGTTCCAAATACCAAAATTATCTTCAATACAATAAAAACAACTCAACTCTAGAACAAGGTCATAAGACTTTACAAAAGAGAAATATATACCAACAACATTTCTCCCATACCTCAACCAAAAGCATAGAAAACCACAATTCATGACTAGTTAAATAACTCACACTATACAATGAACCAACAGCCAAAAATCTAGATCTAGCAACTTCCAACACTCATGATCAATATATCTAAACCACACAAATATAGGAGAAAATATTGAAGCAAAACCTAGAGCAACCACTGAACACCTACAATCTTTCTTCAATACAATTCTCTTAATATCCTCGAGATATACAACCAATAACCTAGAGCCATGACATTAGTGACAACAACAACTAGTTAATAACCAATTGACTAGTTGACATTAATGACAACATCTTCATTCTTTCCATTCTTGCAACATCCCTTAACCCTCAACCCTCAACCCTAAACCTTATACCTAAACACTAAAACCTACAATCAACCTTGCAGCCTAAACCCCAAACCCTCAACCATAAACCTAATACCCTCAACCCTACACCTAATATCCTAAACCCTAATCCCTATACCCTATAAAATTAACCTTATACCCTAACCCTATACCTTAAACTATAACCCTACACCCTCAAACCTCATCGCTTTTCATCCCTCCCTCCTCTCTTTCTATCTCACCTCTCTCTCTCCATCCCTCCTCTTTCCCTCTCTAATGCCTATACCCAATACACTTAACCTTATACCCTCAACCCTCAACCCTATACCAAAAATCCTATACTCTAATCCCTATACCATATACAAAATATCGTAAACACTAGTGCCTATACCCTTTATACTTAATCCTATACCCTCAACCCTGAATAGTATCGCTCAAACCTCAAACATGTACCATAAACCATAAACCCTACACCTTCAACCCTCATCCCTATACCTTATACCCTCAACCTTATGCCCTAAACCCAAAAAATTATCCCTTAATCTTATACTTAAATCCTAAACCCTACACTCTCAACCCTTAACCCTATACCTTATACCCTAAATAGTTCACCCTAAATCCTATACCCAATATCCTAAATCCTAATTCCTATACCCTATACTCTTTAACATTAATCCCTCAACGCTCAACCCTACATTCAACCTTGTAACCTAAATTCTCAACCTTAAACCCAATACCCTCAACCCTATATCGAATATCCTAAACATAATCTGTATACCCTATACAATTAACCCTATACCCTCAACCCTGAACACTATCCCTCAACCCTCAACCCTATACCTTAAACCCTCAACCAAAAACCCTCATCCCTCTTCCCTCATCCCTATAACTATACCCTCAACCTTATACCCTAAACCCTACACATTATCCCTCAATCTTGTACTCAAACCCTAAACCCTACATTCAACCTTATACCTGTACCATATAAAAATGGATCATTGGCATTTTCATGGTCTTTTAGGTCTTTCTCTCATTATGCTTGATTTATTTTTCTTTGATTTAATGTTGCAATGTAACTTCTACATTCACATTAGGTCCTAAACATTCAAAGTAAGGCTATTGTGAAGGCATTGTGAAGTGTTGTAACACATTTCTACACTTTTCTAGACTCTTTTCATTACAATTCACCTAAAAATCACTTTTTCATCACTTATCAAGTCCTATTCTAATTTTTTGTAAAGTCTTATAACAAGATTTCATAGTTTTTTATGCTTAATTTCACTATTTACACCTTTCTTATGCTTTATATGACCCCCTTATGCACTCATAAGACTTAATTAAGTGTATTTTTGAATGTAAACCTGACAAACAACATTAAATGTAAGTTAATTCCTAACACCCACTTATAAGCCTAGAGTGGGACCCATTTTCCATGGGTGGCAAATGAGTCCCTCTTGGATCCAAATTCAAAATATTTCAAATTTTCTTTTAGGTTTTTATTCAAAATTACCTTATGTCGGCCTGTGATGAAGTATTATTGGGTTATTAGGGCATAATTGTGTATAAATAAGTGTTTTTCTCCTCATTTTACATCTCCCTATTCATCAAATTCACTTGCATTCACTCATTCAACATCAATTATCATTTGAGCACTTTGCATCATTCAATCAAGTAATCTTCAAGCATCTTGGAGCAGCCATTGATATATCTTCAAATTTATTCAATAAGGTTATGGTGAGTTTAGGAAATTTGTATTTATTCATCATTCCTTGTTCATTTCATTTCATTTCTTCATTAAGGGTTTGATTACCAAAGTGGGAATTGACTAAGGAAAATCCCTATACTCTAACCCTTAACCATTTTTCCCCTTTTGCATGTGTCTTTGCAAACTTTTCTATGTAGATTTTTCAACCAATTATGTGTTGAAAGGTGGTCAAGAAGTCAAAAAAGTGTTTCAAGTCAACTAAACCCTATTTCAAGCTTGGAGACAACCTACGGTCTATTTTCTGTAGATTTGACTCTATCAACTTGACAAGAAGACAAGTGTAGAACTGGAGCTACAAAATTGACCCTTCATTTCATAGAATTTTGGGAGAGGACTGATTCACCATCAGTGGTGAATTAGTCCCACCTTAAGGCTAAAAAAATTGATTCTGTAAGATTCCAGTTCCCGACGGTCGGAGACCAGTTTTTAGGTGTTTTTGTCAGTAGCAGAACTAATTCACCATCAATGGCGAATGAGTCCCACTAGACATCAACAATGATTTTTCCAGCATTCCAAAATATTTTCAAGTCTTTAATCTACCTCCAGGTGCACTTTGTTTAGTCCCTTTCATTTTTGTGTTCATTTGTTCATGTTTTAGTCATTCTTGCATATCACATTTTGTTTTCAAACATTGCTTATTTCATATGTTTTGCATTCATAATCAATAAATTTCAGAGCATAGTTGCATTTAGATCATTGCATTTATTCATACACACATCATATAATTGTTTATTTGAATAAACCACCACAATTTTGAGGTTCTCTCTCCTTTTAGGTGGAAGATACTAAGAGTGCAAGAGAAGTCTATAGGCACCTTAATAAAATTGATGGTTCATTTTAGTGAACCTACATATTGAACACTTTCTCTTTCTAATTTTAGTTGCATCTTACATCCTATATTTCATTTACATCAACATTCAATTGGGTTTTGATTTTTTTTTGCATCCTAGGGTCTCTAAATTTGCATTAGTGAAAGACTCATTTAGACTTCATTTTTGCATATATAATCTTTCCAAAACTAAAAATATGCATTTGCATCATCAGTTTGCATATGAAAAGCATTGAAATCACTTTAAATTTTTTGAAAAACACAAAAAAATCATACCTAGACTCTTTTTCCACCCTGGGCAAATCAGTCCACTTGCACATTTTAAATTGTATTCTTAGGTATTTTCTGGGCATTTACTACATTTCAATCTTTTGGTGTTATTTCTCTATTTCAATTTACATAATTTCTATTATTTTCATTTTTCACTCCAAGATTGCATTGCATTTGCATTCGCCCCCTCCTTTGTGATACTTGTGTGAGTGTTTGGTGCCCCCATTGTTAATACTTTAGTGAGATGAAGTTCTAGACTCATGGCTTCCCGCGATAGCACTTTCATTATGGAACTTGGGATCTCAAGAGCTTCTTCTCCTAGTATGTACAATGGTGCATTAGGCATGGATACTACCACTACTACGCCTTCACCTTTCCATCCATTGCATTTTGACAGACAAACTAATTCCATTTTGCAAGACAAAGTCATTAGTATTCATGAAGATTTTGCACACTTACAACAAGATTTATCCCTTGAAAACATTTCCACCACTGCCATACCTACCATAGAAAATCTTCATCATTTGATTGAAAGTGATGATGGCTTACAAGTTATGAAAATAATTTTGGAGATATGGGTATGTGCAGGATTATGATGGGTATGTTGTTGACAACCTTTTTTTTACCCAAATTTGATGAAACAAAAAGGGTTTTTAAAAGAGATTCTCAGCTTTCCACCAATATAAATTATGTTTTACTTTGAATTTAATAAATAATTATTATTCATTTTCTATTTGAATTATGACTAAATTCCTGATTGATAGGCTAATTGAAAAACATTTATAGCTTTCAAATGATATCACATTTTTTGAATCCAAAAAATGTGTCACATTTTGTGCTTCGCATACTATAGGATTAAAAAAAATGAATTTCACATGAAGTTTTGACCAAGTTAAGGTGGTCAGATATAAGTTTTTTTTAAGTTGTAATAAAAATTCATAATTAATTATTTACTTGGAAAAAATTACAAAATATGCATCACATCGGGAGATGAGTCCTCTACTTATATCTAAAATATTATAAAAAAATATTATCATTTTATTGTGGTAGGGTGGTTAGACAAACACCTACTTATTTTTTCCACGAAATTTAAGTACTCTGCATTGAAATTTCAAATTTTCACCAAATAATTTTTTTTATAAACCTAGTAGTTTAGAAACTACATTCAATTTTTATAAATTCTATTCTTACATGAAATAAAATAGATAACTTATTCAAAATTTTACGTCAAGTTGCCTAACTCTGATTTTTCTAATATTTTTGCCACTTAAGGGCCTAGTTTTTCCATGATGATCATGCACATACCCATATACAACAAACATGTTCCTTCTACTTCCCAATTCAAAAGCATTGTTGTGAGCCAAGGAGGACCTCACATTCCTCCCCCTTCAACCATAACATCCATACCAATGTATAGCACTCCTCAAGTTACAACAACCATACAACAGGTTATTCAAGTGACTCCTTTAATTATTCCAACTAGCATTCCTAGTTCTTTTGTGGCATCGAATGTTCCCTCTTCCACCTACAACCCTCTTAGTGTTCCTTTCACTTCTCCTAACATTACATACACTCCATCACCATTTTCCCTTCCACCTCATACCACTTACACTAATCCCATCATTACACAACTCTTTAACACCATTTCATCCATGTAACAACAAATATCCACCATTAGCCAAAGTCAAAATTCTCCACCCACATATTATGTTCATAGTAGCCCCTTATCTTTATATATCTTAATAACCCCGATGCCAAAAGGGATTGAGATGCACAAGTTTGAGAAGTACGAAGGTAAAGGAGACCCTACTAATCATGTCAATGCTTATATAGCTTGTGTAGTAATTTTGTCCTTGATGATAAGCTATTAGCCTAACATTTTCCTAGGACCTTAAAGGACACTAGGGGTGGTTTTCAAATGTACCCAATCATTCAATCCAATCATATGAACTTTTGGATGCCTTTATAAGTCACTTCCAAGTTCATATGACTCCCAAAAATACAATGGTTGATCTAATGTGATGTAAAAAAAAAATGCGGATGAAAAAGTAATTGATTTCATTTCATGATATCAGTCATTGTATGCTTAAATTGATATCAAGATTCCTGATTCACATCTCCAAAGGATTTTTATTGAAAACTTTCACAAAAACCTTTAGGATAAGTTGAATATGATGAAATCTCCTTTGTTCATGCATTTATGCATGACCCTTTGTGATTATCACAACTCAGTTTCTAGTCATGATTCAAAGTCCACTTCTAATCGAACTAAGAAGTATGAAAAAAACAACCAAAACAACGCGCAAAACTTTCAAAAACCAAATAAAGGATTTTTGCAGTTCAATCTGCCTCCTCAACAACAAACTCAATCCATACCTAATAAAGTGGTAGATGTTAAAGCAGTGGTTCCCTTTACCCATGGGGACTTGAAGAGACAATTTACTCCCTTGCTCGATACTCTCCATAACACAATGAATCAATTGCTCCAGCAACAGATGATCACTTTTCCTACCGTTAAACCCCTTGACACCACCAAACCCTTACCACCCACTTTTAAACCAAATTCTTATTGTCATTTTCATTGCTAAAATGGACATGACACCAAACAATGTAAGAGTCTCCAACACTTAGTTCAAGACCTCATTGATTTGGGTCGTTTTCCATTACGGGTGTCAATGATCAAGGCAATAAGTTCATTGCCCCCCTAATCAGAATTTAAAAATATTTACCAACCCTATGCCTAAGAACAATGTTTCATTTAACATGGCTAGTGAACCTTCAAACACTCATGTGATGATCATTGATACAAAAAATGAACAACCTGATATTGCTCCAATTGTTACCCAAGTTAATCCTATGGATGAACTTGTGGGTACAATAGACATCATCCCTCGAAAGGCCCAACCAAAAAATCTCTTGATATTACTTTTTATTCTCATGATATACTTAAAAAGCTTCCTAATGGTCCTCTTTACATAGCCAACCGAATCTATGATAATCCCACCAATGGGATATTAATAGATCTTGCTTGTGGTGAGAATGTGATCACATCTGAAGAATTTTTAGTCTTACATGAGTTGTATCAAGAATATTATGATAAACCAACCACATGGATTAAAACACGTACTAGTTATGTGTGCCCTATGATCGGATCAATTGTACTCCCATTACAAATAGGAGCCAAAACTTTGGATGTAACAATTTCTATTATTCCACAATCAGACCAATTTCATCTATAGCTAAGTCATCCTTAGCTTTGCTTGATGAAAGTGGTCCCTTCAGTTGTTCACAAATGTTTGAAGTTTCCACATGGAAATGAAATATTTACCATACACCATAGTGGTTTTCATCCATTTTTTTCTCGAGGTAATTTCTCCTAAGAATCCTTTTGTCCTAAACCTATGGAGCCCATCACCCCTCGTAAAGATTTCTTTTTCATAGCCTATCAAAAGTTCAAAGCAAAACAAATAGCTAATTTGTCTCTTTGCCCAATGTCCTCATCCAATTCCACTCCTCCCATCATATATGAGATAATGGTTCAACCTGAGTCAGAACTTGAACAAGCAATGCAACCTCATGAGGAACCAACAACAAACACTTCACCATCATCCTCTAAATGACCAAGAGATAATGAAACCAATCCCGTTATGCCTCCTCGCATTAAAAAAGTGTATAAAGCTAAAGAGAAAGTGATTGGCCCATCTTCTTTGGCTTATTACATTCTTCCCCCTCCAGAAGAAAAGGAACCTATGGTGGATCAACCTGCTCTTATACCTCAACAACTTCAAAATAGAATTAAATGGAACCGCAGTGCTAGGGAGTGTAGGTGGCATCATCATATCCTTGTTCATTAGCCATGAATGGAAGAAAACAAGGAAAATCAACCTGTACCTTTGACAGAAGCAATAAATGATCACACTCCTCCTCCTAACCCACCACAAGATAATATAGTCCACCCCTCACAACAAATTGATCAGATCCAACAACCCCAACTCTTGATACATCCTTCCTTGTAAATAACCCTTCGTCCTCCCATTGTAATCAATCTTGATGATGAGGAGGAGATCACAAAAATAGATGAAGAAGTGCATAACGATCTAAACTCTTTATTTTAATCTACCATGAGCTTAAATGATAAATATTCTACACCAAGTGAAGAACCTAGTACATCTCCTAGTTCATCTGTCACAATTCTTCCTTTGGACATTCAACTACCCTCGCAATACACTAACCATGATTGGGAAGTGGATGACTTGTTAGATGGGTGTCTTGCATACACCTTGCTAGCCTTTTTCGTTTTTCTTTTATTTTCTCTTTCATTTGTGATTTCATGTGCGTATTGTGTTCCCCCATAATGTGTGTTTAATTTTCTCTCTCTTTGTACATTTCTTTTATTTGTATCTCTATTCTTATATATGTCATGCATTTCCTTTTTTTCTTTGTGTTTTGTGTTTCTTCTTTTGGGGATGACACAAACTGTAGAGATTCCCTATGTCTCTTCCATGTTGACCCAAAAGGTCTTTCTACTTTTTAACTTTTTGTTCTGTGTTTTCCTTTTGGGGATGATGCAAAGTGTAGAGACACCCTATGTCTCTTCCATGTTGACCCAAACAGTCCCTTTTCCTTTTTACTTTGTCTTTTTCTTGTGTTTTCCTTTTGGGGATGATGCAAGGCATCGAGACTGCAATGTCTCCTTCATGTTGACACAAAATATATTTTTTCTTTTCCCTTGTGTTTCTCCTTTTGGGGATGATGCATAGGATTGAGAGCACAATGCCTCTTCCATGTTGACCCAAAATAAACTTTATTTTTCTTTCTTTTCGCTCTCTTTGTGTCATTTTTCCAGTTCTATGTTCTTTGGGGAATGATGACAATTCTGATTCTTTAATAAAAACACTGTAGCAACGAACATACTAACCCCAAATCCATAGAACCCTTATGTGTTTGGTGTGTTCCTTTTTGGGGGGGAACTCCCTTTTCTTTTGTTTTCTCTTTCATTTACATGACATAGCCTAACTTAGAAACATATGAATTGGCATAGAGGCTTTCTGAGTTGGCTCTCATGTCTTATTTTCCTTTTTGCATCTTTCCTTTGCTACTTTAAAGTACTTTCTCGTAGACCATTGTGTAGAGATTCCTTTAAAATGGGGGGCATACATTGGCATAGTTTCATTTGCATTCTTGGTTCTTAGTGCATCATTGTCACTTCATCTAATGTGGTTGTTACTTTGTGGATGACATTGGGTGTGATGTCCTTCATAAGTGTGATCTATCTTAGCATATTATATTCCTCCTGGTGGTCAAATGTGACACACTGCATCCCCTAAGTTGTGAATATTTTATTCTTTGATTGGTCCTCTCTTGGAGACATTAAATAGAATGTCCCCTAAGTGACATACCTTGCATGAACTTAACAAAATTCCTTTGAACATATTTTACATTTTTCATTTTTATATTTTACATTTTTTCCACCTTGCATAATGCAGCTTGCATGCCTGTGGTACTATCCTCTTTGTTCATGAGTTCTAAGCATACAAAGCTTTTCTTGTCTCATGAAGCTCGAACCGACATTTTCCTTTATGGCACCTTGTTAAATTTATCAGGAGGTATAACTTTGATATGGTTGAGCGCGAAGCCCATTCAGTAGCATGACTTTCCCCATAGCAATCTATGTGTTGGTGAGTGCATACCAACTAGTGTATGTTTCTCACCTTTTGGGTCTTCTCACCCTATGGACTACCATGAGTTTCATCACCCCATAGTGAGTATGTGCATTCTCTTTTTCACACAAATAGCCCTAGATCTAATCCACAACTATTTGGAAAAACAATCGAAGCTTGATCTAATTCTCCCTTTTCTTCTTCTATTTCACATGTGTGTTCCTTTGTTCTTATGTTTTCCATGGTATCTTCATGCTGGGGGCTTGATCATCCCTCTTGATAATTTTTATTCCATCTTGCTAACATAAGTGCATTTGAATCCTTCTCGATGTTCATGACTACTTTAGTGTGAGTTTGAAGAAATTTTGTACCCTCACTAAAGTGGCAGCTAAATGTACCATAGAAAAATGAATCATTGACATTTTCATAGTCTTTTAGGTCATTCTCTCATGATGCTTGATTTATTTTGCTTTGATTTAATGTTGCAATGTAACTTTTGCATTCACATTAGGTCCTAAACATTCAGAGTAATGAATCTTGTGAAGGTGTTGTGAAGTGTTGTAACACATTTCGACACTTTTTAAGACTTTTTTCATTACAATTCACCTAAAAATCACCTTTTCATCACTTATATCAAGTCCTATTCTATAGTGTTGTAAAGTCTTGTAACAATATTTCATGCTTTTGTAGGCTTAATTTCACTATTTACACCTTTCTTATGCTTTATATGACCCCTTTATGCACTCATAAGACTTAATTAAGTGTATTTTTTAATGTAAACTTGAAAAAAAACATTAAATGCAAGTTAATTCCCAACAACCACTTATAAGCCTAGAGTGTGACCCATTCGCCATGGGTGGTGAATGAGTCCCTCTTGGCTCCAAATTCAAAATATTTAAAATTTTCTTTCAGGTTTTTTTATTCAAAATTACCTTATGTTAGCCTGTGATGAGGTATTATTAGTTTATTAGGGAATAATTGTGTATAAATAAGTGTTTTTCTCCTCATTTTACATCTCTCCATTCATCAAATTCACTTTCATTCACTCATTCAACACCAATTATCATTTGAGCACTTTGCATCATTCAATCAAGCAATCTTCAAGCATCTTGGAGCAACCATTGACATATCTTCAGATTTCTTCAACAAGGTTGTGGTGAGTTTAGGAAATTTTCATGTTATTTATTCATCATTCCTTATTCATTTCATCTCATTTCTTCATTAAGGATTTGATTACCAAAGTGGGATTTGACCAAGGAAAATCCCTATATTCTGACCCTTAACTATTTTTCCCCTTTTATATGTGTGTTTGCATAATTTTGTATGTAGAATTGTCAAGAAATTAGGTGTTGAAAGGTGGTCAAGAAGTCAAAAAAGTGTTTCAAGTCAACTAAACCCTATTTCAAGCTTGGAGACAACCTACAGTCCATTTTCTGTAGATTTGACTCTATCAACCCAATAAGAAGACAAGTGCAGATCTGGAGCTACACAATTGACCCTTGATTTCATAGAAATTTGGGACAAGAATGATTCACCATCAGTAGTGAATGAGTCCCACCTTAAGGCTGAAAAAGTTGATTCTGTCATATTAAAATTCCTAATAGCCGGAGACCAATTTTTAGGTGTTTTTTAATAGTAGAATTGATTCGCCGTCAGTGGAAAATGAGTCCCACTATTCATCAATAGTGATTTTTCTAGCATTCCAAAATCTTCTCAGGTCTTCAATCTACCTCCAGGCATACTCTATTCAGTGGCTTTCATTTTTGTGTTCATTTGTTCATGTTTTAGTTCATTCTTGTGTTTTCAAACATTGCTTATTATATAGGTTTTGCATTCATAATCAATCAATTTCATAGCTTACTTGCATTTAGATCATTGCATTTTTTCATACACACATCCTATAATCCTTTATCTAAATGAACCACCATAATTTTGAGGTTCTATCTCTCTCCTTTTAGGTGGAAGATCCTAAGAGTGGAAGAGAATTCTATAGATACCATAATAAAATTGATGGTTCAATACACTACACCCTAATCCCTAAACCTATTACCATCAACCCTATAACCAATATCCTATACCCTAATCCCTATACCTTATACACTTAACCTTATACCCTTGAAACCCTAAACACTACCCCACAATCCTCAACCCTATACCTTAAACCCTAAACCCTCAATCCTAAACTAAATATCCTCAACCCTATACCCAATATTATAAACCTTAATACCTATACCCTGTACACTTAGCCCTATACCCTCAACCTAGAATATTATTCCTCAATCCTCAACCTTATACCCCAAACCATAAACCCTACACCCTCAACCCTCATCCCTATACCCTATACCCTCAACCCTATACTTTAGTAAGCCCTACACTCTCAATCCTTAACCCTATCCCTTATAGCATAAACCCTACACCCTAAACCCTATACATAATATCCTAAACCCTAATCCCTATATGCTATACACTTAACCTTATATCCTTAACCCTCCACCCTCAAACTTATATTTAAAACCTACATTCAACCTTGTACCCTAAACCCTCAACCCTCAACCCCAAACCTAATATCCTCAACCCAATACCCTCAACCATATACCCAATATCCTAAACCCTAATCCATATACCCTATACACTTAACCTTATACCCTCAACCATATGTACCTTAAACCCTAAACCCTCATCCCTAATCCTTATACCCTATACCCTCAACTTTATACCTAATATCCTAAATCCTTATCCATATACCCTAACCCTAATCCCTATACCCTATACACTTAACCCTATAACCTCAACCCTATACCTTAAACACTAAACCTTACACCCTCAACCCTATACCTTAAACACTAAACCTTACACCCTCAACCCTCATAGGGGGAGAGAGGTATGGGGGAGAGAGAGGGAGGGAGGAAAATGGGAGATAAATATAAGTGGATAGGGAAGGAGAGGTAGAGATACATGAGATAAAGAGTAGATAAGGAAGGGAAGATGGAGGAAGACGTATGGATGGAGAGAGAGGTGAGATAGAGAGCAATAGAGAGAGTGTGGTAGGGAGTGATGGAGGGAGAAGCAGGTGGAGATGGATAGGTGAGATAGAAATAAGTAGAGAGAGATAAATATATAGGGAAGGAGGGAGGGTGGGAGGGTAGGAGAGAGAGGGGAGGAAGGGAGAGGTAAAGAGGGATAGGTGAGATAAAGATCAGTAGAGAGAGAATGGTGAGATACATAGAAGGACAGAGTTACAAAGATGTAAAGAGAGAATGGTGAGATAGAGAGCAGAGAGAGAGAGAGAAAGAGGGTGAGGGAGGAGGGAGAGAGATCAAGAGAGAGGTAGAGCGAGGGAATGGAGAGATAGAGAGTAGATAGGGGAAAAGATAGGGAGGGAGACATAGGAGAGAGAGAGAGAGAGAGAGAGAGAGAGAGATGGAGGGAGAGGTAGATATAGAGAGGGTGAGGGGAGATAAAGATAATTAGAGGAGAGGAAGAGAGAGAGAATTAGAGAGGGAATGAGGGAGGAAATGAGAGACATGAGATAGAGAGTTGTAGAGAGAGTGGTAGGGAGTGATAGATGGAGAGGTAGGTAGAGAGGGATTATGGAGATAAAGAGTATAGAGGGAAGGAGAGGGAGATGTATGGATGGATAGAATGGGAGGTGAGATATAGAGTAATAGAGAGAGAGAGAGTGGTAGGTTGTGATGGATGGAGAGGTATGTAGAGAAGGAGAGGGGAGATATAGATAAGTAGAGAGGGAGGAAGAGAGGCAGGGAGATGTAGTGAGGGAGAGAGAGGTGAGATAGAGAGAAATAGAGAGTGATGGAAGGAGAGGTAGGTAGAGAGAGGGAGAGAGGAGATAAAGATAAGTAGAGGGAAGGAAGAGGTGGATAGAGAGAAGTAGAGAGGGAATGAGGTAGGGAGGGAGAGGTAGGGAGGGAGATAAAGGTGTGATAGAGAGGTGCAGAGAGAGAGTGATAGGGTGTGATGGATGCAGAGGTAGTTAGAGAGAGGGATTAGGAGATAGAGAGTAGAGATGGAAGAAGAGAGGGAGAGAGAAGTATGGAGATAGAGAGAGGGGGTGAGAGAGGTGAGATAGAGAGAAATAGAGAGTGGTAGCGAGTGATGGAGATAGAGGTAGGTAGAGAGAGAGGGGAGATAGAGAGAATTAGAGATGGAAGGAGGGAGAGAGAGAGAGAGAGAGAGAAGGATGGAGGGAGGGAGATGGAGATAAGTAGAGAGGGAAGGAGGGATGGAGCGAGAGAGAAGTGAGATAGAGAGAATTAGAGGGAAAAGGAGAGCAAGAGAGAGAGAGGTAGTTCTTGAGCTCAAGGGAGAGAGAGTTGGATAAAGGGATGGAGATAGTGAGAGAGAGGTCTAGAGTGTAAGGGATAAAAATGATTATTGAAATTTGACTAATAGATCTTCCAAAAACTAGAATTTTCATTATAACTCCTAGAGATCCGAAACCACTCTCAAACATCTTGAAACTATATACATTAAATATAACTTAAAGTATAAGAAAGTAAATGTCCTTATGTAAATTTCAACTTATATATTTTCCCTCAAAGATTAAAATAAGAAAGGAAAAATAGAGAAGAAACACAAATTCAATTTAGACCAAAATGTGAGTGTGCTATAATGTACTCACATTTTGTTAATGCATTCACAAAACACAAGCACAATTCAAATAATGTGAGTGCATTATAATGCGCTAGAATTTTTTCTTTCTTTGGGAATCCCCAACCATTTGGCTTGGATTTTCTTTGTGTTTCCAACCCAAAGGCTTGGAGGGACTTTCCAATGTCCAAAGATGTGTTTTTGCACATTCTAAAAAATTTCACATAATGTTGTTTGTGTTAACCGTCAGGTTCACACATGTTTCAAGTTCAAACAATTCAAATGCCTGGGTAATGTTAAGCTCTCTCTTAGCTATCTAACAATGTAATTTTTTTCACATTTTGACAATGTTAAGCCTTTAATCTTTAATTTATTTTCTTTGTGTGTCTACTTTTTGGAAAAAAACAATGTTTGGTGTTTTTTTGTTATAAATTAATTGTTCATTGAAATTTCAAGTAAATTACATTTTTAAAAACTAGACTCTATTCTACACATATTAAAAAAATGATTTTCAATTAGTTTTAAAAATTTATCTAATACAGATAGCACAGCCAAAATTCTATTTTTCAAGAAGTGTCCACTTTGAAAATTAGTAAAAAATAAAATATTCATTAAAATTTTATCAGAAAAATCAGGCATAAACAACATACAATTAGCTAATTTCTCACTAAAGTGATTTTAAAAATACTAAAAAAAAGTTAATCTTTTGAGCGAACCACAAAAGTTGCTATGTTATGTTTTTTTGATAAAAATAGCACCAATTTTTTTGGCCCCCTCTTTTGAACCCCTTAATCTCTACCATGTTCAAGAAAAAATAATAGTTTAGAAAGTAGACTCGGACCACTATGATCCTTTTTTTTGTTACATCTCAAAATTTTAAGTGTAACCATCCTCAATTTCATGTCCAAGGTCAGTATTTCCTTATTTCAAAACAAAAGTTGCCACTTAAGCCCCCTTTTTGGCCCCCCATCTTTTTGGACATGAACATGACAATCTTTTGTTAAATTTTTAATATTTTCAATAGGATAGAGGCTAGTCAAGCTCCTCTATCTTTGGAAGAACCATATACATTTTTGTCCTCTTATCATTCCTATATATTGAGAGCATGAGATAGTAGATTTATGAGATTGTCTCATAATTTTAAACATTTTTTCAAAGTGAAGAGACTATTAGTGTGTGTATATGTATTGCTTCTTTGAATATTTATACATTATTTCCCTTTCTCATGTGCATTTTTCCTAAGAAAGTTTTTCCATGTAAACATTGTATTGATATGGTTTTCTATTTTTGCAATGACATTAATTAATCTTATAGCTATCCTTTCTTGAGAACCAGATTTAATATTTGCACACTTTTGTAGAAGTTATTCTTTCAATAGTTTGAATTTTTTTATCAACAAGATAAGCATATGCATTCTTCTCCCAATGAACCCCCACTAGTGCAAAAATCCTTAGGCTCAACATTATTCATCTCCTTATCCTTCTCCTAAAAAACCTCCTATTCGTAATAATCCATATCCTACTAAGAAACCTTCCCATCCTCCAAGGACTCCATCTCAACTTATGTCCCCATGTTTTCCTCTAGAAAAAATATTCAAAGGGAGAAATTTGAAACTAAAAATATAATGCAAGTAAATTCCTCCAATTCTAATTATGCAATACAACTTAGTCAAACATTTAAAAGGGTAAATAAGGTAAATAAATTAGTTGTCAAAGACTTCTCCAATTTAGAAAAAAAAAATTCAAATGTTATCCTCCTTGTAAGTGGGCCAAAGTAATTTTTGCAAGGTGTTTTGACACTCAACAACTTAGTTGAAATTCTAAGTGTACCTCACCTAGAAGGAAATAAAAAATAAGAAAAAGCATACATCTAGGTATAATACTTTGATAATATAACTAGTTATGTACTTCATGAAGGAAATAAAAGTAATTGGAAAAGTAGAGTGGTCAAACACATAACTGATTGCACATCAGATAAGAAATCTCAGGAGACTGAATGCTCAAGATGATGCTCTTGTAGCATTCTTTGGAAAGTTTTAGATGATAATGAATGAAAGAATAAGAATACCCAAGAGTGTTGGAAAGGTACTCTGGAGACATAAATTTCCTTATCCCCACTAACTTTTTCTTCATGGAGGAAATTGAGCCTAGACTTGTTTGCATTTATGAGTTGAATTATGAAGTAATTGAGGAGGAAGTTGTTAATTATGTAGAAGTTCTTCTAGGAATCCCTAAGGACACTAGAAAATAAAGCTTAGAGGATAATTCTAGAACTAAAGCCTCTAGTAGTTCTAGGAAAATAAGTAAGAAAAGGAAAAGAATTGTTATTCCTTCAGTTGAGATTAAGAAAGATATTACACTTGAAAAGAAGGAAGATTGCAAACTAATGTGTCCCAACATGAGAATGAAAATAGAAGTGCACATGACATGGATGAAGCCATAAAATTTTTACAAGAGTTAATCCCCAATGAAAACTTCAATACATCAATTTCTACTATAGAAAATATCAAAAATTCGATTGATTTATTGAAAGCATACATCTCCAAACTAAAAGAACAAACTAGAAATGGGTTGGAAGCAAGGACTAAAAAGGAGAATCTAGAAGATGTCAAAAATAAATATGCATATGTACATCATAAAAACTTGAATGGATTGAAGGATGTTCAAACTTGTGAAGAAGAAGCAAGGAACTTAATAACATATTGCCTGAAGTGGTCAAACTACACACAAAGTACAAAGGATGCAATGAATCTAATTGAAATTCAAATAGGTGGTCAATCATATGTTTATGATTTAGCAAGTGATGGGAACAATCAGAAGTGGTCTTAAATTATGTAGCTACGTGAAAATTTATTTGCTTTACAAAATCAAAGGATAGAGACAATCAAACAATATTTGACATTAAGGGACTTAGTAAAGATAAAGCTCACTCCTATATCCAGTGCCCTTTCCAGTGCTAAAAAATCTCAAAAATAAACCTCAACCCCAACACTATGGAAGAAGGAAAAGAGTCTCTAACTAAGATTTAACTACTATGCAGGACTCATGTAGATGCAAAAGTTCTTGGGAAGAAGGAAAATCTACTTGGAAAGATACTTTGAACAAACTCAAAGGATCTACATCTTTAGGTTGACAATTCTTTCCTTTATGCTTAATTTTTTTTTTGAGGATGCATACATATATATAAGGGAAGCATACTCTGCCCCTACATGACCTTTTCCATTGATGTCAAAGGGGGAGAGATAATGAAAAAGAAAAATTCAATACACTTGGAAAGTGATAATTACATTTTGAGATGGTTGGGAAACCTTTTGGAGAGTCAAGTTTAATAATGAAAGGGGGAGATAATTTTTGATACATGTCATAAAAAATGTTTTTTTGAGATCCATGTTTTCATCAATGACAAAGAGGGAGATTGTTGGAAGTTTGGAAGTCTATCATTGTTGATGAAATTTGGCAACATGAGCATGAACTCTACATCCATCAGTTGATTTGGTTGATCTTGTTTTTTCATTGATGTCAACATTGTGGGGAAGCATTTTTGGTGACATTCAAGTAGAATACTAATGAAACCAAAAAGTTGATCTATCAAAAATTTGGCTAAGTGTTTTCTTTTGACAGTGTTGTGGTTTAGTGCATCAATTTTTGGGTCTACATTTCATACAAGAATAGGTATAACTTTGAGATTTTAACCATACCATGAATGTACTTCCTTATGCAACTATGTTCAAGATCTCATGAAGTTTTGTGAAGTGGACTGGAAGATATCAATGATAGAGTTCAACTTTTTATATCACAGTCATTTCTTTGTTTAGTATATCAGTGTGGGAGACTCCGAATTTTCTCAAAAATAATTATTTTGAGCTTCATTTCTAAAGTTAGACTCACTAATGTCAATGAAACATGAATTTGAAGAAAGATCAAATCTAGAAGTTGCATGTATGAGAAGTGTATGTATGATTGAAATTTTTTGTGATTAGGTTCAATTCATGGCTGACCTAATATATTATATATTTTGAAAAGATTAAATATACATTTTAGGTGTTATTAGGATCTATTTTAGATCCATGGTGACCTAAATTATGTATCACACATTTTATTTAAGCACAAGCATGGTTGTTGAATCGACTATGAAACCAACAAAGCTATTTTGTATTGTTTTGTTTACATCTAATTAGGCCAACCTAATTGATGGATGCAGATGTGTGCCATAGAAAATTGGACCCTCTTAAGAAAAGAAACAATTTCACACATAATTAGACCCACTTTTGAGTCCCTCCACATCATTTCCCTTCAAAACAACATTTATAGGTTCCTTAGACCCATTAATTTTGATCTAGAGGCCTGTTTCACTTGAGAAATCACATAAAACCCAACAAACAACATTTAATTACATCATACCCCAACAACCTACCATAAAACAACAATAGTGGAACCTATTCTCCACCTTGGGAAAATGAGTCCCCTCTAGTGGGACCCATTCACCAAGGATGGCGAATGAGTCCCCTTTGAGGGAAAATTCAAAATTAAGCGAGAATTCAATCAATTCAACTTTCATTTCCAGTAAATGTCAGCCTCTTAGGTCTAATTAATAGTAAAATAAGGTCTTTTTGCTTATAAATACTCATTTTAAGTCATTTCACACATTTTTTATCATCTCTCAAGAGAAATTTTAGAGTTAAGTCTTTGACAAGTTTCATTACCAAAAGTTGAAGTTTTAGGGCAGCAAACTAGGATTTTTGTAGGTCTTGAAGCTCACTTCTCTTGTCAAGATCCAACATTGCAAAGGGTTGATGATGGATGCCTATGGTGAATCATGAAGAAATCTATGGTGAAGAGGTGCAACTAGCCACCAAATCATGCCTAAGGACTTGGTTTCCTATTGATTCCATCCTCCATTTTCACTCTATCTTCATATTAAGGTCTATATATTGTTTGTTTATCATTTTCATGTCATTTCATTCCTATTTTGTATGTGTTGTAAGGTTTCTAGGGTTGAGATCTTGCATCATATGAATCATCTTTGCATGTTTTATTCTAGATCAATAGAATAGGATTTTTGTTATGATTCAGACTTTCCTAGTATTTAACACATCTAAGGCTAAGGTTTACTCAAATTTTTCTCTATTAAAGGTTTAATTACACAACTAAGGGTTTGAATAAGGAAAACCCCCATTAGACAAACATTTTTAAGCTATTTTGCAAGAGTTTTCTAAGATATGATATCATGTATCAATCAGAAATTGTTGTACAGGTGTCAAGGTGCATAATAGAATTTTGATGTTGCAAAAATTCCAAGATGGACTAATTTTCCATGCTTGGTGAATGAGTACCTCTTGAGGTTGAAAAATGAGTTAGATTCAGATCTAGGTTCCCGACTATCAAAAAATAGATTCTATGTAGAAAAGTTATGACCTGGGACTGATTCTCCCAAGGTGGTGAATGAGTCCCAGTTAGCCTAAAGTCAAGCTTATCAGTTTTCTAGATTTTTCTTTAGTCATCTATAGTTGTATAGGTACACATGTTCTGAGAAACACATTTTTATTTAGGTTAATTTCCATTTTTGTTCATTCTTTCATGGTTTTTGCATATCACAACATGTTTTCAAGCATAGTGTAAATCTTAGGTTTGCATTCATTTTCATTCATTTAAATCAGTCAATTTCATTTAGTTAGCTTCATTTAGGTTAGAAAACATCACACATAACATTAAATTGAGTGAAAAATTATCATTTTTGGCCTACTTCTCTCCTTTTAGGTGAAAAAGCCTATAAGAGATAGAGAAGCCCTAGGAGCCAAAAAATAATGTTTCATTTTGGTGAACCTAACTCTTGAACATAATATCATTCAGATTTACATTTCTAATTGCATCTTAGGTCTTTATTATTTCATAATCTTTCATTTTTGTACATGTTTAGGATTCTTAAACATTTCATTAGTGAAAGTGCTACTTGATCTCATTATTGCATTGCATTCAATTCAATCATTTCAACATTTTGTATTTACATTTTGTTCCTGCATTTTATAGCTTTGAAAATCTTTAGAAAACACAAAAAAAATAGAAAAATCTTCAAAATTTCATCTCCTAGGACTCATTCGCCACCTAGTGTGAATCAGTCCCTCTGCAGTTTTGCATTAGCATTTCCAAATTTTAATTTCCTGCATTGCATTTTTCTATTTTTTATCATTTTCATTTTGTTATAGTTAATTTATTTTTGTTTTCTTAGCATAAAGTTTATTTATTTTTGTGGCATTGATGGATATTCTTAGACTTTTGCAAGTTCCATTTTCAGTAATATTTTGTAGTCCTTTTAGATCAGCTTACATTGAGGAAATTCTAGCAAATATCCATAACCAATCACAAAACACATAAAATGATCCAATTAAGCACATGATTCAAATTCAAAACATCTCATCCAATCCACTCAGTAGTGATGATGTTGATAAGTTAGACGAATCCCTTAAGGGCGTCCTCTCACTCACTCATCCTCTAATGCTTGCGATGAGAAACCTAAACTCCTTAATGATAAACTTCCCCTCAAACCTTTTGATTGTGATGACTTTGACTTGTTAGATGAAGCCCTCCAATACTTCATCTCACATAATCCATCCACTAAGGTTTGTGGTAACCAACTCACACTAGAAAATGTAAACACTTGAACTAGTGTTTTTCTTGAACATCCTAAACTAGTTGACAATTGTTTACCCCTCAAACATTTTAGTAGTGATGATTTGCATGTGCTAGATAAGTCTCTTCAAGACTTCATCTCCTCTAACTCATCTGCTTTGGTTTGTTGTGAGACCCCTACAATCAAATATGTTAATGTAATTCAACCTAAACTTATCCTTTACCCACCCTCACATCTGCTTCACCCCTCTAACCAACTCTAGTACACCCTTTACCCACCCTCACATCCACTTCACCCCTCTAACCGACCCTGGTACACCCTTTACCCACCTAAGACTAATGTATCATATCAATCTACTAATGATATTGTTGCTCATACATATAACACCTAAAACATCCTGCAACCACCACAACCACCTCCACCTTCCTTACCTTTACCTAATCTACCTAGTTCTCATCACTATAACCCACACACCAAGGAGTATGATATTGTTGAACAATTGAAGAATACTCCTGCCAAAATTTCCCTTTGGGATTTACTTAAAAACTCACCAAACTATAACAAAATTCTTCAAACCGCTCTAAAACAAATCACAATTGCTCCTAGTACCACTCTGAATGATGTGGCAGCTCTCATCCAAAAAAATAATCTTGACATTACTTTTCACCACCATGAGCTCCCTCGTTTGGAGTTGTGCAAACAACATGGTACCTTTATGATAATTGCTCACTTCAATTGCATAGGTATCAAATGCACTCTCATAGATAATGGTTTTTCCCTTAATGTGTGTAGTGTGAGTCTCCTTGATTGCTTAAAATTTTATCAATCACAAATAATACCTAATTTTATCTCTATTTGAGGATTTGAGGATTTTATAATACAACAAAGCAACCGCTTGGGATAATTACTTTACCTATTACGGTTGGGGTGGCTACTTTGTAAACTCTAATCAATGTGATGCCTTATGATCCTTCATATAATCTTCTTTTAGACTAACCATGGATTCATGAGATGAATGCAGTTCCTTCAACCCTTCATCGACTCATGAAATATGTCTACATCAATCACATTTATCAAATTGAAATAGATCTTGAGCCTAAAAGTTGCTTACACCTTGAAAAATGGGTTACAAGTCCTTTGAAAACATTAATTCCAACCTCTAATATAGTTCCTCTTGAAATTGAACATAATGATATGGAGACGGTATCTAAATTATTTGGTGATGATTGGGGATCCTTAGAATTTACACCCTTGTTTATGGGTGAATATATCCTCACACAAAAGATAGATGTGAAATAAGAACAAGTAACAATTAGGTCCACTCAAAACTCTAAACAATCATCTCAAACATCTATCTCCTACAATATGGATGACAATGAAACATACACAACAAATTTTGATGAGAGATTATCAATCCCCACCTACCCTGTGTGAAATGGAAAGACTTTATGGAAAAGGCTATAAATTTGTAAAACAATTAAGCTATACTAGAAAAGGGTGTGGAAAATATGAACAAGGTATTTGTGTCCTTATAAGGATAGTGTGTCCTGGCAGTGAGCCCCAATATATTGTGAGCTAATCCTCACCATGGTTTTCCCCATTTTGGTTTTTCCAAATAAAAATCTTGGTGTTCATTTGTTATACAACTTTATAGATGATTCATGATTTAATTCTTTATTTCTATTAATATGGTTTAGTTATTGAATAAGTTGTGTTCAAAAGGTTAATAGAATATTGATTCACCCCCCTCTTAGTATTCTAGGTATTCAACAATTTGTATCTAAGCTTGGTTCCTTCAAAAAATCCTAATAGCTTGAGGAAGACCTTGGAATTTTGAACACATGGCTTAAAAGAGTGTCCTATTCCTCTAAAAGATTTTTTTTTAATTGAATATGAAGAAGACGATTGCATGTTTGACAAAGAATAACTTAAGGCTGCTATTGAAGATATTGATAGAGTTGAAATTGAGAACAAAATTTTGAAGGAAAACCTAGGAGAAGAAAATGAATGCATAAAAAATTTGAGAGAACAAATCAAGAAGTTCAAAGA